>CM034154.1:597762214-598041379 GCA_019776745.2 Taxus chinensis | reverse complement strand
GACAATCTCCGTCCCTTCCTCAATGCACAATCCTTGTTTCCTACGCGCACGCGCTTCCTGCCTGCCCCCATGCCACCTGCCGCGCGCCAAGCTCCACGGCCCTGACGCGCCAAAGGCCGCGCCCGCCACGCGCCGGCACGGCCGGCAAGACCACGAGCCGGCCACGCGCAACCGCTCCAGCCGACAGCGCCCGCCGCCGACGCTCCACGCGCCGCGACCAGGCGGCCCGCTCAGGGGGCCCGCCCGCACACCGACGAGCACGAGCCAGCTTCCTATTACTGCATCTCCGGCACGTTACTCCCTTCCTCCAATCTCCACTCTCCTTCACTCCCTCCACCTCCCTCCTTACTCTCCACTCTCCTTCCCTTCTTCCCTCCATGTGCCTCCCTCACACCTACTCTCCACTCTCCCTTACTCTCCACATCCATCTCCCCTCCACTCTCCTTCACTTCCTCACTACAAAAACATCTAAAAAAATACACAAGACAAACAACACGAACACGCACAGAGACCACAAACCCCAAAAATACATTAAAAAATGAATCAAAACCAAACGGAAAATGGAAAGGCATAGGTCTAGAAAGGTGTTTATACCTAAGTAGAGGATTTCTAAATGGCTCTTACACCTACACTCCTTTCCAACAGTCACTTAGGTTTCTTTACACCTGTCATCCACGTGTTTACATCTTACCTGTGGGAATATATTTCTATCGAGGTTTTTTAAATGCTTTGAATCCTATATATAGGAAATGACCGTTGGATAAAATGCTTTAAATCATATTTATAGGAAATGACTATTGGATAAAATGTTTTGAAGCAGATTCATGCTCTTACCTACTACCAGCGAGGTGACGTTACATGCCAAGTCTTATAAAAGTCTTAAACACTAAATTTTAAAAAGGGTCTTAAACACGAAAGTTACCTATGTCCACATGGAATATTAATTATGAATGGTTATTAGAGGGTCACCAAGTATACTTTAAAATTAATGATTCTTATTAATGTTTTAAAAATTAGTGAATTATAGTGATATATATTCCTTAATAAATGAGGTTTTATGCATACTTTTTTAATTTTTGTTTGTTTATTATTATTTTGTATTTTGTATTTTTAGTTTTTATTGTTTCATTTCTCTTTTTTTTCATTTTTTTTTAATATTTTTTATTCCCTAATCTTATGTAAAACTTACACATATATTTGTATGGTATTGATTTTTTATGCCCGGAATTTTATAAGTATGGTATTTTATTGTGTGAGTTTTCCCAACTTTCTTTGGGCATTCTTAAAAACATTTCAAGATTTTTATATTGTGAAATCAACCCATCTAGAATAATAATATACTCTAAGCATGTGTTTCTTTTCGAGGCATTCATTAGTATCTGTAGATTACTATATTGCTCTACCTCTTTAGGAAAACAATATTATTTTATGAATTTAATGCTACTAAAATTTTGTTTTGATTCAGAATATGTTTAGTGCAGGATCATATACTTCTTCACTTTCAATAGAATGGGCATTGTCACTATTAATGCATCATCCTAACATAATGAAATAAGCCCAAGAGGAACTCGATTCAAAAATCGGTCAAAACAGAGTGGTAGAAGAATCAGATATACCCTAGTTAAAATATCTGCAGATAGTGGTCAAAGAGACTATGCACCTTTTCCCAGCAGGGCCTTTACTTGTGCCACACAAATCCATTAACACTTGCACGGTCGGAGGCTTTCATATTCCTGAAGGAAAAACACTGATGAGAAATGCAAGGGCGATTCAAAGAGACCCAAGAGTGTGGAATCAGCCTCTGGAATTTATGCCAGAGCATTTCTTTGAAAAAAATATAGAAATAGACAACATACAAAGCTGAGGGAATGAATTTGAGATGATTCCATTTGGGGCAGGAAGAAGAGGATGCCTTGGTGCTTCCCTGGCAATGTGTCTCTCTGAATCACCCATGCCTATTTTGATCTTGGGTCTCCTACAAAAGATGCGTGTTGTCTCACACCAAGTTACGCTAAACCAGCTTCGTTCACCTCACAGCCTTGCCTTTTTAAACTTCTACCTACTCAAGGGATGTACTGCAAATGCAACATTTTGTGATCATGTGACCTTCTTCACCCTTTAAACAATCAATCAGGAAATGCCTTGAGTATTTTATGTTCATACACCATCCTTGGTATGATAGAATCGTATTGGTTCTTACCAATTAGGCAGTTTTAATGTCTCCTCTTACCATTCACCTCTTGTATTACTTATTGATTCTCCTACACAGGACCAAACCTTCGACACCTACATTTTAGGAATTCCTCTTTCACCAAAATCACACATGCCTATGACCTAAAATCACCCATGCCTATTCAAACTCAATTCAACCATGCCTCTGACCTAGACTCAACCATGCCTATTCAACCTCAATTCAGCCATGCCTAAATTACCTAGACTCAACCATGCCTAAATGACCTAAACTCAACCATTCCTAAATGACCTAAACTCAAACATGCATGAATGACCTAGACTCGATCATGCCTAAAACCAACCAAGCCATTCCTCTACCTCATCCTATTATTCCCTAGCTTATGGGAGAACTACATCATCTTGAGGCCCCTTTTCGTCAGGGCTATGTAGGCAGTACTCTGAGGGCATGGGGCTCTTGGAGGTTAGCTCGGCCACTCTTTCCCCTAACCAATTTTCCCCCTTTTATATTCACATTCTACCTTATTTGGTTTCCATTTTACACGAAACTAGGAAATTAAACAATCATAAAAACATACATACCTACCATTTTATAAAATCACCATATCATACATCAATCATTTCAAATTTCCATGATAACAAATATTTGGACACCGCAAAATACATATACATCATCATTTCTTTTCCAATCAAATGCAAACCATGACCAAATCATGCCTAAATCACCTAGACTCCACCATGCCTATACCTGACTCCATCACGCCTATATGACCTTGAATCCACCATACCTAACTCACCTAAACTCAACCATGCCTAAATGACCTAGACTCCACCATGCCTAAACCTAAACTCCACCATGTCTAAACCCGACTCCATCATGCCTAAATCACCTAAACTCAAACCATGCCTATACCTCATCTCGATGCCTCGTATTGTCATTTTCCACTCCTTAACTTCTCCTCTGTTGTTTTCTAAAAATGGCAAGGTCAAAATGAATCAGTAAAAAGTGAATTTTTCCCTTTTTAACCTCAAAACGACATAACTGACATCGGTCATATCGAGCCCTAGCCAACCGACGTTAATTACACTATAACTGGCATCAGTCACCTGACATAACCATTTGACCTACACTATGCCCATTTTGGCCTACAAACAATGTTTCTCCAACAACTTTTGACCTTACCAACACTTATTACACCTTACACGTAAGCCTACATTATGTGTACATTTCCTTAACTTCATTTAGGGACATGTTATTTAGCTATACATCAGCCTTACCTGTGCCCTGACCTACATACCCCAACTTGAATCACCTTTTGTGACATTTGAATTTTTGTACTCGTTATACATTGCGGTGTTGTTTCCCCCATTTTGTTTAGCCTAATGACCTTACCTTGCCTAATGATGTGATGTTTATCCTGACCAAACCTTTGGTGCCATGGAAAAAAACCTATTACTTGTTCCTACACCAGACCTCAGTCTGCTTCATGACGATATCCTATACCTTGGATACCTGAATCACCTCAACCTCATTTGGATAAACCTATCACCCTTTTGACAACGTAGAGTTTGTAAGCTCTTCCACCTGGTGTGATATCACAATCTATACGTGTGTGTGTGTTCAATTGCCATACCCATTACCCAATATGACCATTACCCATTACCCAAAAATGACCATACCCTTACCTATTGACCCTCACTTTCATCAATCGCCTATTTATCAAACCACTCCCGGACTACTTTTCCTACCTCATCAGTTCATAGTTTGAGGGGGATCACTTTAAGCCCTACTTGGGGTAACCTAACCTCCGCTTATACCTGGGACATCGACTCCCTATTTTTGTCAACATCGCTTACCAATACAAGCTACGTGAAAAAAGGGGCAAATGTAGACACAAAATTTGGGTCACATTCCCCTTGGTCCCCTTCAATTAATTAACGTAATATATTTAATTAGTCACGACCCCTTCATCCTATACTAATATTCATCCTCACATTATTAATTAATTTAATTAAGTTAATTTCACCTTGACATCTCCACCTCATCATTACACCTCACCCTGGACCCATTCCAGGGGCATTTAACTCAAAATGACTGAGTCATCACTCCCATTGTTGAGTCACCACTTAACTTAACTAACTAAGAATTATTCCTAAACCTAATTGGAATTTTTCTATGACCTTCCGACCTTCTCTCACATGAACTGCACTTCCCTAAGTAGACTTAATCAAAATCACACCAAAACTAGTAAAAATCTTCCTATTTTTGGTAAACCTAGACTTTTGCACCTTAGCCGACTCTAGTTAGCCCTCAACCGACGTTGGTCACCTAACCACCATCGATTACCTTATATGCACTTTCAAAACTCTTTACACAGGTTGGTCATTCAGTTATTACAGTGTGATTGCATTCAAGTGAAAATCTTCAAGCCCTCTTGCTTCTAGATGACAAACACACACAACAAAAATGAAAGACAAGCAACCATTTTCCCTTCCAGAGCATTGGAATATTCACGGGAACACTCTGGGAGTATTTCCACGGCACTGAACACAAAATCTCTTCACGGATCAACCGTCCTCCACCTCCCAAGATCTACGAGACATCAAGTAATTATTGTGATCCTAATCATTTAACTTATTCCCTTTGAAGATATATGTTTTCTTTCATTAGTTTATTTCCGCTGTTCCCTGTACATCACCTTCCTCCCATCAACTCACTATTCAACTATGCCAAGCCTTTTCACCATTCTAAACCTCCTTTTTAGTATCCCCGAGTCTTCTAAGCCCTATTACTACCCAAACCATACTACCCTCACTCTTTGTGCAATCACAGAGAACCTAAAAACCTTTGTTTAATAATTTACTACAAAATTTCCCCTACCAATGCTAGTCACTTTAACCATCGTCGGTCTTCCCTCTCTACTGGCATCGGTCACTGTGTTTTCTATTAACCTTCACCAAATTGCCTGTTACATCACCTAAACTCCACCTAGACCTTACCAGATACATTTGTGACCTTTCCTGATGCTAGATTAGTTTAGATTTCATTACTTTGCTTAATCTAGTTTGTTGATAATGTTTTGAGATACCTCAATCAAAGTGTTAACAATATGACCTTTATTTCTCGTATTTACTTTCATTGATTTGATAAAAATAGAGGATTGACATCCATTCAAGGAAGCATCACTCTTCCCGGATCTAGCCTTGCTAGGAAGTCCTCTGACTCTTGTTATTTTAATATCATTTTGTGGTCTTGCTTTGTATCTACAAGTAGTCCTTCCCAAACAAAAAGGATTTCTCTACAATCATCTTGGATAAAGTCAGTAACGCACACATTCAACCTTCGACCAAGATCATCACAGGTATTCCTCCTTGACCATTACCTTATCTCTTTTATATCACAATTATTCGTTGAAACACCATTGGCGGGTTCGGTTGAGAATATGAGTTATGCTCCCTAGAACTAGTGCACTCTTGAAGTGACCAATTGATCCATGGTAATGGTTTTTCCTTCATATTTTTTTTTTATCATAAATAGGGTCCAAGATCTATCCATCATCTCGAAGGCCCTCAGGGACATCTATAATATGGTATCAAGTTACTTCCTCAAGAGTCAATATTTGATAATCTCTCTCTGTCTTGTACCATAATTTCATCTCTGTAATTTATCCAGATGTCCTCTAAGTATGTTATGTAGACACCGATTAGTTTGAGTCCACTGACCACACCCAAATAATCAAAGCTAACCCATGGATGATATGTTTTCAATGTTATTTTTTGCATCTCACCTTCAAAATTATTATTTTTATACAATAATGCACAAGTATATCGGACCAAGGCTATTGGGAATTAGATCCCTCCTTTATGCCTACTTTGTTGAATTTTATGGAGGTCTAGCAATTGTCAAACTAATTCCATCAATACCCACTTATCTAAGGGACACCTTGGTAGTTTGTAAGGAGCGCCTAAAAATCCTCCTACTCTGAGATATGTGAACTTTGGAAACTGTAGGAAAATTTACAATGTAACGCTTGCTAAAACAACCCACTTGAGACCTAAGAAACAACCTAGGAGTAGTTAGGAAAATTATGGAATTTTTTTTTTTGTTTAAAAGAGTCTACAACCAGGTTACAAGGCAAGATCTGTCACCCACAAGTTATAGAACAATTCTAATCGACTAGAATATAATTTTCTTTTATTAAAAATTATTAGAGTCACAAGGTCCAAAAATTTAGGGTTAGAAGGTTCAATAAGGTTCATAGGGTAATTCCTCACCATACCCACTCTCTAACAGGAGTAAAGCTTCAAATTGATTTTTCTCACACTTAACACATTCAAAATTTCTCTAAATCATTCCCATTGGATAGGAAATTTCCTTACCTTTCCAATGATATATAGAAGTCCTCCTAACTCCTCATATTTTTCAAGTTATGGGCCGGCGGGCCTTGGGGTGAAAATTTTCCCCCAGAAGCAGGCCTGCAGGCCCAGGGGTGAAAATTTGCCCAAAGGGCGGGTTGGCGGGCCGCGGGAAGACTTTACAAAAAAATTCTGCGCGGGGCGAAAAACCAAATTTGCGCCCGCGCCCCTGCGGGTCTGCTAGGGACACGTGGCACCCTCCAAGCTAAAGCGGGGAAAAACATTGAAAGGCGGGGTGATAGAGTAACTTGAGAAAAATTGCCAAAGGGGTAAATTGCACGCGTGGGCCCGCGTGTCCGCGAAAATGATCTTTCCAAGGCAAAGGCGGGGGTGCGGGGCCGTGGAGAAAATTTAGGAAATTTTACCAAAGTTAGAATTAAAATGTTAAGTCCCAAAATACTCTCGCGCCTCCGCCGAGCCACGTGGCAACACTCTATTGGCTGCGGGTTGGCAGGGCTGTGGGGAAAATTATAAAAAAATTCAAAAAACTATTTTCTCGAAATGATTAAGTTGCAAGGGTTTTGCCCCTCCGCTGTCACCTCATGGTGCCACGTGGTAGCCTTTGATTGGCTGCAGGACGGCAGGGCGGCAGGGAAAATTTTAAAAAATTTCCCAAAAAATTTCCTAAGTGTTTTAAGGAAAAATATTAAAAATAAAACATCAATTATATTTATAGCTATTCAAGATGTTTAATATGGTGTAGTGAACCTATTCTATATGAATTTTCACTAGAATGAATGCCTCGAAAAGAAACACATGCTTAAAGTATATAGTATTATTCTAGATGGGTTGATTTCACAAAATAAAACTCTTGAAATGTTTTTAAGAATGCCCAAAGAAAGTCGGGAAAATTCACACAATAAAATACCATACTTATAAAATTTCGGGCGTAAAAAATCAATACCATACAAATATATGTGTAAGTTTTACATAAGATTAGGGAATAAAAAATATTAAAAAAACATGAAAAAATAAGAGAAATGAAACAATAAAAAATAAAAATACAAAATACAAAATAATAATAAACAAACAAAAATTAAAAAAGTATGCATAAAACCTCATTTATTAAGGAATATATATCACTATAATTCACTAATTTTTAAAACATTAATAAGAATCATTAATTTTAAAGTATACTTGGTGACCCTCTAATAACCATTCATAATTAATATTCCATGTGGACATAGGTAACTTTCGTGTTTAAGACCCTTTTTAAAATTTAGTGTTTAAGACTTTTATAAGACTTGGCATGTAACGTCACCTCGCTGGTAATAGGTAAGAGCATGAATCTGCTTTAAAACATTTTATCCAACAGTCATTTCCTATAAATATGATTTAAAGCATTTTATCCAACGGTCATTTCCTATATATAGGATTCAAAGCATTTTAAAAACCTCGATAGAAATATATTCCCACAGGTAAGATGTAAACACGTGGATGACAGGTGTAAAGAAACCTAAGTGACTGTTGGAAAGGAGCGTAGGTGTAAGAGCCGTTCGGAAATCCTCTACTTAGGTATAAACACCTTTCTAGACCTGTGCCTTTCCATTTTCCGTTTGGTTTTGCTTCATTTTTTAATGTATTTTTGGGGTTTGCGGTCTCTGTGCGTGTTCGTGTTGTGTCTCCTGTGTATTTTTTTAGATGTCTTTGTAGTAAGTGTCCTGTGTATTTTCGAGAGGTAGCAAGCTAGGTATATGATGTTTTTTGGTTCAATTTTAGCTGTGCGTTCATTTTATGATCTGTTCTGCTTTCTGTACGGTTTTAGCTGTGTGTTCATTTTGGTTCAATTTTAGTTGTGTTCATTTTATTTTTCTGTCATTTTAAGTTTGGCCACCATCAACACGACACAGGAGAAACATGGAGAAGGAATTCTATGGAGATATGCGCTTTGTTTTCTCTCTTTAAACGACTTGGGGGCTGGAAATTTGTATTTAAATACACAAACAGAGTGACAGGTATGTCATAAATCATTCCTATAATTAGTTCTTTCTGAGAAATTCTGCATATTAGTGACATTAAACACATCAGTTAAGGACATTTTAGGTTTGATTGACCCGTGAGTTTAGGATTTTATTTAGGTAAATGCATCTCAATGTCCTATTTAAGGTTCAATCTGGACACTCTAGTATTTAATCAATGCAATTACACCAATTATGCACTGTTCTGAGCATATACAAACATTATTGTTGCTTGTTGTCTACAGGAAATGGCTGTATCGTGAATTAGTTTTTATGGTAACCGTTTTCATTAAATTAGGATTTTATTTATTTATTTCTCATATGCATTCCACAGACTCCATTTAACACATCCAGCAAAGAAAATTCAGATAATCTGCCACCTACTGTGAGGGGAATTGGGAGTGAATATGACTGTAATTAAAACCCTTCATTTGTCAGATATGTGTGTGTGTGTAGAGTGGGTTACACTGATAAAATAATTACAAAATATATGAATACAATCACCAGTGGCCTGTCTGATTTTGTAGTGATTTATATGCTCCAAGGGCGTTGTATACAAAAATATTCAGATGCATTTCTTCTAGATATCCCGCTGTATTTAGTTCTCTGTGTATTGAATGGGAAGTTACACTACATAGATCACACCAGATCAGTTATGTTAGTGTTTTTGTTGTATGGAATTAGTGGCTTTATTTCTGCTATTATATGGGTAATTGCAGGATTTATGAGTTTGTTTTGTATTTGAGAAAATTTCTTCCCTATACTCCAGCAAACAAGGTTGCCTCCCACCGATAAGTTTTAGATTTCTTATCTTCTTATAGTATGTATGCAATGCTCCAGGTGCATTTCATACATAAACCATCAAAGTACACTATAGACCAAACCAAAGATAACCTCTACCTCTGCCTCTGCCTCTGGCTTGTCTGATTATATGATGATTTAAGAAAAATATGTTGTGGGAATTCCAAATGGATCACCAGATCTTGAGCTAGTGGTGACAATTTCTCTCCGTTTTTAAAATGGTTCCTTAGAATTTTTGGGTAAGAAGCTTAAGAGAAATGGAAGATTGAACTGTCTTTAGTTTACCAATGGCTACTAATGGATACTGCAGAACCACAGTATCTCCATTAAAGCGATCCACTAATTTCTTCATATATCGAGCCTTTCGCCCTGCACATACCAGAAGTTTTAGGCCTTCAAATAAGGGTACCAGCAGTACAGTGATAGTGGGTACTCCTCATTGGAAGGGCAAGAGAAGCAATAGTTTAATCTGCTTGGGATATCGTTGGGATAAGGAGGAAGTAGCTGCAAATAGTGAGGGGGTTAGTTTTGAAGTGGGTGTTTTTCTCTTCAATGGCAGAGAATACTACAGATGCCATGATGTTTTTGAGAGAGTGTGCCACTGTGGAACCATGCTGAACCACAGCGCACCTTGCTGCATGGTATCCTGCAGTGTTGTGTTGGATTCCACCATCTCTTTAATCAGGTACAACCCATTACCCTTTGTCCTTCTCCCTGTTTGTTACCAAAGAAAACCATCTCTGCTGTGATGAGGTGGTGGTCGGTTAGGGCAAAGTCTTTTCCTTGGTTAACAGAGGTGATGGAAACTGTGCACTGGTATGGTGAACTGTGATGTCAGTGAAGAGAGGCCCTATTTCGAACTCGAAGGATGTTAAGAACCTGCTGAGCATACATTGTGGCCTGATTGTCACCAACTAAAGTTGAACTCCTGTTGAGATGTACCCTCTAATGGAGATTTCAGTACAGTAGGGTTCCTTTTTCTCCTGATAAAAAGAGGGAGCAGAGCTAGGGGAGGGGATTGATTAATTAATGTTGTAGTTCTACAAGTTACCAACAACATGGAGGACATTCTAGCAGCTTACAAGCTAGTGTAGTCTTTCTGATTAGTTGGGTAGTCCCTAGATTGAACAAGCAGATTCAACTCTTTGCCAAGTTATCCTCACATGTAAGACTGATTATAAAATTGGCTTCAAAACTTACGAGGAAATTTCACAGTTGGTCTGAGTTTGGTGGTTTGAGTGGCCATTTCGTTAACCATTTGCAGAGTTGCTGGTTAACTGAGTTTCTGGTGTCTGAGATATTCCCACAATATTTTTGCACCACCAAAATTTATCAGTTTGAGAAACAAAAAAACAATTTATCAAAATTTCCACTAGGCCTTCATAGTAAGGGCTCAATCACATGAGTCTTCAGGACCCAATGAGTAATCCCCAATATCACTTAACTCTCCGAGAAAACTAGCAGAATCAACACTCTGCTAAGCTTTTCACAAAGTGTCAGTTTTGCTGTTACCCTTCAGATTATCCGAGTTTTTCCCAGATTTTTGTTGGATAACTAGGCTGGATAGAAATCTAAAAAATGACTAGGACATTCGTGTCCTTAATGTTTATCAACCACTAGATACCCCCTAGTCTTCCACAACCAGGGTTTCATATACCAATTTGATGTTTGGTAACGTCTTACATAATATCTGTGTGTCTTATAAGTTGCCATCAACGGGAAAAGTAAAAAAACCCAGCCAGCAATGGTATATTTATGTGATATGTTTTTTGGGATTGGCTGCATAGTTTCAATGTTAATTTACGTTGACCAATATTTCATGAATCATCCACATGTTCAAACTGCTATTGTGAAACATTCATCTGTCATACAAATATGGGGAACATTGAAACCCAATAAGCATATGTTGGTCATGTCCATCAAGGGTATACTAGTCTTGTTGGTTTTCATGTTCCACATCATTCCACTACTAATTCACTTTATTTCTAGGGGTTATCTATATGATAGTCAATCTGTTACTCATTTATTTCTAATCCAGAAATCATCATACTCATACTAGTTTTGATCGTCTTTCCTCCAGTGATTGTGTACATCCTTGCATATCTTATGGCAAAAAAAACCCATCCTTTTGAGAACTGTTATATGCAATATCTGCCTACTTAAGTTCACAAGTGTACTTCGGTTGGATTTCTCATTCCACATGGCCATCTGCAATTCACATGATGTCCAAATCATATAAGAGAATTCAGTCCACAGGCGATGATGACGATGATTTCTCTAGTGTTGATGATGTTGATGTCGGTCTTGTTTCCCATGAAAATGATATGCTCAGCCTTGTAGATATATGTTGATGTTGTTTGTTGATCATGATCATATTGGTCTATATATTGTTCATCCATCTAGATTTAAGGTTGATGTCTTAAAAGGTATATTTTATGAGCTGTGAGCTTGTTTCTCTCCTGAGGATGTTGGATATGGTGGCGTCACCATTTCTTATCTAGATTGTGATGGCCATGGTGGCGTCACCATTTCTTATACAGATCATACTTTGCATACTCTTTTGTTTTCTCAGTAACATGGTTACTCTGTATACACTACATATTCTACATCCTCAATTTATTTTAACTATGCCGAGCAACAGCTTTGACATCCATTTTATTTTAGGGCTTTAGTTTAGTGGGTACATTGACTTCCATTTTAGGGGCTTTAGTTTTTATTCTATGGACTAATTATATGGGTAATTGCAGGATTACTTTGTATACTCTACATATTCTGCATCCTCAATTTATTTTAACTATGCCGAGCAACAGCTTTGACATCCATTTTATTTTAAGGCTTTAGTTTAGTGGATACATTGACTTCCATTTTAGGGGATTTAGTTTTTATTGTATGAACTAATTATATGGGTAATTGCAGAATTTTGTACTTTGCATCACAAATGAAAGCTTTGCATGGTGATTATGATTTTGTTTTGCTTTGCTTTTGTATCTGCCTTTTTGCTATCTTTTCCTACACAATTTACGGTTTTAATGGGTGCCAGGATTTCAGAAACTCTGCTTAGGCTGTAGGTTACTGCTATAACAGGACGTCCTAGGGATGTTATGAGGAATATGAGGTCCAAGCAGAGTAGTAGGTCACTGCTGTAACATGGCGTCCCAGGGCTGTTATGAGGAATATGAGGTCTAGAAGGATTCTGCGAGGATAAACATACAACCTTTGATTCTCATTCTTACTCGGTTCCCGCTGGAACTGCAATGTTATACGGCAGGCCATATCAAAAGAAGTTCAGGGAATAATTAACTACCCGTCCATATCAATTTGGGCCACAGAAAACCTCGGTGGTATGATGGAAAATAGAACAGAAGAATGAAACCACATCCGTCCCTCTCTAAGTCAAGTTTTCTAGAAAAAACTCGGGGTATTCAGTAAGGTTTATTGCATAATTTTAGCATATGTTTAATGCATTCTTGGCCAATATTTTTTATCTCCCAGACCCCAGCTAAGCAATGCCAACATCTTTGTCGAGGATTAAATTACAACACACACGCAAACCATTTAAAGCAGGGATATTGGATGGTTGTAGAAACAGACAGAAGCCATAGATTTCAATATAATTTAATGTTACACCTAACAGAGTGGAAATTTAAAAACAACAGCTAAATCTGTTGAATTCTATCTTAAACATAACAATATTATCCATACACAATTCATCATTAATATGTCCAAGGTAGGCGTTTAATGGAAATGAGAGGCCCTCATAAGAGCCTGACCCAGATTCAAATTTGACAGTGTATACAAGGTAAGAGTTTCCAATTATCTTGTTTACAGACGGGGGTTTAGCCTTATATATATTAAAAAATTGGATACGCACAGTAGAATTATATGACTTCATTTGGGATGCCTAATTCTAAATAGAAATTGATCCCGTTTTTACTTAGTTATATTACTTCATGCGTGACTGAATACCCCAGGTTATGGACATCAATGGCTAGGATCGAACAGCTAGAGACCAAGCTTAACGTTTAGTACCAGCTGACATAATGATTATATGCTATAGTACAGAAGTGACTTCTTAAACTTCGCGACTTCATAATCTATAACCAGCTGAGATAATGATTATCTGCTATACTATGCAGCAGAACCCCTGTGCCTAAATAAATATTACATTTATTTTCTCTATTCTAGGGACTTTGTATGCAAAAATATAAGATAATGAATCTGCTATACTTTGCACCAGAAACCCTGTGCCTAAATATTTGTTTTCTCTGGTCTAGGGGCATTATATGCCGAAAAAAAAAAAAACAAATTAGAATGGACGAAGAACCAATGCTAACCACTCCCTCTGGCTCGTCTGATTGTGTGTGTTACTAGGGATCCAAACTCAATAAAAACCCACTAAATTAACGATGAAATGGCAGTTGCAATGGTTGAGAAGAGCTACAATATGAGAGACTGGCGCTAAACCAATTATCAAAACCTGCATCTTCCCATTGTTGATGTGTCATAATTCTCCTGATTATGATTTTATTCCTTTCTAACTCTATTATGTTGTATTCGATTAGGACATGCTTATTGCATACTATGCACATCCAAACATCCACAATTTATTTTAATTATGTTGAGAAACACCTTCGAATTCCATTTCAGGGCTTTAGTTTAGCGCCAGATTGTCATGTGCATTACCGCAGGGATTCAATTTAGCCGGGTACATTCCTGTGTTCATTGCTTCAGGGATTCAGTTTGGTACATCTATTCTAGTAAAAGGCATTATGTGAAACAGGAGTTGCATCTCCATATTTTACAAATACTAAAGCTAAATTGTCTAACATTTCTTTGGTCTCTGTTGTGTAGGTATAATATGCTTTATTCACTCAGGAATGAACATAATTAGATATTTCCAGTATTTAAGTCTTACGGCGAGCATATTTATGACGAATGAGAACTGGAATGTTCTTTCAACATAATAATATTGTGGACTATGGTATATCCCTGTAGTTTTAGGTTCTTTTTTCTTATCATATTATATATAAATCTTTTAGGTTCTTTTTTCTTATCATATTATATATAAATCTCATTCAACAGTTGGCATAAATTAGAATTGTCTCTAATATTTCATTAGTTCATTATAGGTCTAATCCGCATACCTGATGGTTACTATCCCCTGGCTTTTGATTAACCAGTTGCTCTAGCCATTTTCCCACAAGGCATTTTAATCAGACTTTGGTTTACATATTTGGTGATGCTTTGAAATGGGCATTTTTGACTTCTTATTTATTTATGTGTTGGGATATTTATTTAATTTTAGATATATGGATTTATTATATGTAGTTATGGCGTGACTATAATATATTTATTATATGTAGTTATGGTGTGTTTTTTATTTAATTAGGATTTTTTTAATGTAGTTCGAATGAATTTTTAGGAATGGATTTTTTTTTGGGTATATTTGTATGGTTTTTAACATGTATTTTTAGATGTTTAAAATTTAAAAATACATATATTTGTATGGTTTTAATTAGTTTAGATATATTTATGTGTATGAAGAGTGGGAGTGGGAGGAAGGAATGTGGAATGAATTTTTAGGAATGGATTTTTTTTTGGGTATATTTGTATGGTTTTAAACATGTATTTTTAGATGTTTAAAATTTAAAAATACATATATTTGTATGGTTTTAATTAGTTTAGATATATTTATGTGTATGAAGAGTGGGAGTGGGAGGAAGGGATGGAAGAGGAATGTGGAGGGAGTGGGGGAGATCTCGGTGGGAAGATTACATTCTTATACAATTATTTCCTAACCATATTTATAATGAATTTTAGTAAACATAGAAATAAATCCTACTTTTCTGAGTTACATTTGTAAAGAAACAAATGTTATTTTTATATTATACTCATTTATTAAAATGTATATTTAGATTTGAATATTATTTGCATGATCATTAAAATGTGTATGTAGGGGAGATCTCGGTGGGAAGATTACATTCTTATACAATTATTTCCTAACCATATTTATAATGAATTTTAGTAAACATAGAAATAAATCCTACTTTTCTGAGTTACATTTGTAAAGAAACAAATGTTATTTTTATATTATACTCATTTATTAAAATGTATATTTAGATTTGAATATTATTTGCATGATCATTAAAATGTGTATGTAGGCGTATTTTGATATTTGAAAATATCATTTTATATTTAATTTCAATGTTTATAATTGTATGTAGAGAATTATATATAGTTGGGATATTTGGACATGTTTTTTTTAATTTAGTTTAGATATATTAATGACATGTTTACATGATTATAAACATATTTATTATATGTGTAGTTATGGTGTGTTTTTTATATAGTTTGGAATTTTTAATGTAGTTGGATATATTGATGACATGTTTACATGACTAAAAAACATATTTATTATATATGTAGTTATGGCATGTTTTATATTTAGTTTAGAATTTGTTATGTAGTTGGAATTTTTTATATATTGGTATTGTAATATTAATATTTGAATATTATTTGCATAACCATTAAAACATGTATGTAGGGGTATTTTGATCTTAATAATTGAAAATATTATTTTATATTTAATTTCAATGTTTATAATTGTATGTAGAAAATTATGTATAGTAGAGATATTTGGACATGTTTAGATGATTATAAAAATATTTATTATATGTGTAGTTATGGTGTGTTTTATTTAGTTCGGAATTTTTTATTTAGTTATATGATTAAAAAGCATATTTATTATATGTTTAGTTATGGCGTGTTTTATATTTAGTTTAGAGATTTTTATGTAGTTAGAATTAATTTTTAGAAATGGACATTTTTAAATATATTTGTATGACTTTAAACATGTAATTTTAGATATTAAAATTTCAATATGTTTTTTTAATTAGTTTAGATATATTTATGTGTATGGCGAGGGTGGGGGAGATGGTGGGAATGGGAGAAGGAGACGAAGAGTGGAAAGTATGAGGGAGGAAGGGGAGAGGAATGTGGAGGGAGTGGGGAAGATGGTGGGAAGGAGAGAAGGAGAGGGAGAGTGGAGAGTATGAGGAAGGGAGGGGAGAGGAATGTGGAGGGAGTGGGGGAGATGGTGGGAAGGAGAGGGAGACTGGAGGAGTGGATAGTAGGGAGGGAAGACGAGTGGGGATTAGAGGAAAAAGAGGGAAGGGAGAGGAATGTGGAGGGAGTGGGGAAGATGGTGGGAAGGAGAGAAGGAGAGGGGAGAGTAGGGATGGATAAGAGTGAAAATTTGAGCGAAGGAAAGGAGGGGAGGAGAGGAGTGGGGGACGATGGTGGGAATGGGAGGGGGGAAGAGAAGGATGAGAAAATGGAGAGTATGAGGGGAGGGAGGGTGAGAGGATGTGGAGGGGTGGGGAAGGAGGTGGAAGATAGTGGGGAGATGGTGGAAGGATGAGAAGGAGAGGGTAGCGTGGAGAGTATAGGAAGGGAGGGGAGGAGGGATGTGGAGGGAGTGGGAAAATGGTGGGAAGAGAGAAAGAGCAGGGAGAGGGAGAGAGTGGGAGAGTATGAGTGAGGGAGAGGGCGGGGAGAGAGGAGAGAATGTGGAGGGAGTGGGGAGATGGAGGGAGGAGAGAAGGAGAAGGAGGGAGAGTATGAGGAAGGGAGGGGAGAGGAATGTGGAGGGAGTGGGGAAGATGGTGGGAAGGAGAGAAGGAGAGGGATGAGTGGAAGAGTATGAGGGAGGGAGGGAGGAGAGAGAGGGGGGAGGAATGTGGAGGGGGAGGGGCGGGTAGGGGGGGAGATGGTGACGAGGACAGGGAGTGGAGGATTGGAGGAGGGAGTAGTAAGGGAGGGAGAAAACGCAGTGAGGATTAGAGGAAAAAGAGGGAAGGGAAGGAATGTGAGGGGGAGTGGGGAAGATGGTGGGCAAGGAGAGCAAGGAGAGGGAGAGTGGAGGAGGGTGGAGAGTAGGGATGGAAGAAGAGTGAAAATTTGAGGAAGGAAAGGGAGGGGAGAGGAGTGGGGGAGAAGGAGACCAAAGAATGGAGAGTATGGAGGGAGGAGGGAGGGGAGGGGAATGTGGAGGGAGTGGGGAAGATGGGTGGGAAGGAGAGGGAGATTGGAGGAATGGATAGTAGGGAGGGAAGACGAAGTGGGGAATAGAGGAAAAAAGGGAAGGTGAGAGGAAATGTGGGAGGGAGTGGGGAAGATGGTGGGAAGAGAGAAGGAGAGGGAGAGTTGGAGGAGTGGAGAGTAGGGATGGAAGAAGAGTGCAAATTAGAGGAAGGAAAGGGAGGGGAGGGGAGTTGGGGAGATGGTGGGAATGGGAAAGGAGATGAAGAGTGGAGAGTATGAGGGAGGGAGGGGAGGGAGGAAGTGGAGAGAAGGGGGAAGAGGGTGGGGAAGGATGGAAGGAGAGGGAGAGTGGAGAGAGTATGAGGGAGGGAGGGAAGAAGAGGGAATGTGGAGGGTAGTGGGAAAGATGTGGGCAGGAAGAGAAGGAGAGGGAGAGGGAGAGTATGAGGGCGGAGGAGGGAGGGAGGGAGCGAAAGAGGAATGTGAGGCGTGGGTGGGAGATGTGGGAAGGAGAGGAGACGGAGGAGCGGGGAAGAGTAAGGACGGGAGACGAGTGGCGATTGAGAGGAAAAAAGAGGGGAAGGGAAGAGAAGAAAAATGTGGCATGCGGAGGGGGTGGAAGATGGTGGGAAGGAGAGAAGGAGAGGGGAGAGTGGAGAGGAGTGGATGAAGGAGGGAGGGAAGGAAAGACGAGAGTGGAGGATTAGCAGGAAAAAGAGGGGGCGGAAGGGAGAGGAGGAAAGGTGGAGGATGGTGGGGGAAGGATGGGGGGGATAGATGGGGGAAGGAGAGAGGAGAGGGGAGAGTGGAGGAGGGAGAGTAGGGATGGAGAAACAAGTGCCAAATTAGAGGAAGGAAGAGGGAGGGGAGAGGAGTGGGGATTAGGAAGAGGAAAAGGAACCCGGGAAGGGAAGAGGAAGGGGGAGGGGATGGGGGGAAGAGGGGGGGAAGCGAAGGGAGAAGGAGAGGGAGATGGGGAGAGTAGAGGAGGGCGAGGGAGGGAAAGAGGAATTGGGGGGAGGAGCTAGGGGGGAAGAGGAAGAGGGGGATAGGGGAGAGAAGGAGAGGGAGAGAGTTGGAGAGGAGGAGGAGGGAGGGAGGGAGGAGAGAGAGGGAGGAGAGATGGTGGGAAGGGAGGGAGGAGACTGGAGGGAAGGAGTGGATAGGACGGAGGGAAGACGAGTGGGGGATTAGAGGAAAAAGAGGGACGGGAGAGGATGGGGTGGGACTGTGTGGCGCGAGATGGTGGGAAGGAGAGGGAGAGGGGCATGTGCGATAGTAGGGAGGGGTAGGGAGGGAGGGAAGACGAGTGGGGATTAGGTAGACGGAAAAAAGAGGGAAGGGAGAGGGAATGTGAGGGAGTGGGTGGAACGATGGTGGGAAGGAGAGAAGGAGAGGGAGCGGGAGGAGTGGGAGAGGAGTAGGGATGGAAGAAGATTTGAAATTAGCAGGAAGGAAAGGGAGGGAGAGGGGATCGTGGGGGGTAGAGAGGAAAAAAGAGGGAAGGAGGAGAGGAATGTGGAGGGAGTGGGCGTAGATGGTAGGAAGGAGAGAACGGAAGAGGGAGACTGGTAGTGGAGAACACGTGGAGAGTAGGAAGGAAGGAGAGAAGGGAAAGTGGACGAGTAGGGGGGAAGGAGGAGGGAAAAAGGAGAGGAATGTGAAGGGAGTAGAGTGAAAAAGTAGGGGAGGAAATGGTGGAGATGGGAAGGAGGAGATTGATGGGTGGTGAGTTACAGTGGGAAGGAGAGCAGAGATAGGGGGAGAAGGGAAAAGAGAGGGACGGGTGGAGGGAAGGAAGGTGAGAAGCGGCATGAAGTTAATGAGCATGGAGAGTAGGGGGAAGGAGAGGGAAGGGAGAGGAATGTGGAGGGAGTAGGGGAAATGGTGGGAAGGAGGAGATTGAAGGAGTGGTGAGTACAGTGGGAAGGAGAGAAAAGATTAGGGGGAAGGGAACAGAGGGAGGTGGAGGGAAGGAAGGCGAGAAGAGGCATGAAGTGAATGAACATGGAGAATAGGGGGAGATAGGTGGAGAGTAGAGGAAGGAGATAGTGAGTTCTGAGAAGGAAGAGTGGGAGAGATGGGGGGAAGGGGAGGGAGAGGGGGTGAAGAGATGTGGTAAAGTAGGAGAGAGGGGCAGGAGGGAGGAAGGGAAATAAAGGACGGGAAGGAGATTAGAGAAGGATAGGGGATTGGAGGTGAGAGGGAGAGTGGAAAATAGGAGGGAGGGACAGAAGAGAAGGGAGGTGAGAGGAAGTGTAGTGGAGAATAGGAGGGAAGGCGGGAAGAGAAGGGAGGTGACATGAAGCGGATGAGAGTGGAGGGAGGAAGTAGAGGAGAGTGGAGAGTAAGGTGGAGAGGGGATGAAGATGGTGGGAAGGGTAGAAGGAGAGGGAGAGTGAAGGGAAGGAAGGCGAGAAGAGGCTATGTGAAGTGATGGGTGGAGAGGTAGGGGGAGGATAGGTGGGGAGGAGTGACGGAAGAAGCGAAGATAGTGGTTGGAAGAAGAGTGGGGTGGGAGATGGTGGGAAGGGGAGGAGAGGGAGATTGAAAGGTCGGAGAGCGGGAGGAGGAAGGGAAGGATATTCGAGAATAGGGGATTGGAGGTGAGAGGGAGAGTGGAAAATAGGAGGGGGGAAGGGAAGGAAGGGAATGTGAGAGGAAGCGGATGAGAGTGGGAGGGAGGGACGGAAGTGGGAGGAGAGTGGAGAGTAAGAGTAAGGTGGAGGGAGGACGTGGATGAAGATGGTGGGAAGAAAAGGGTAGAAGGAGGAGAGGGGTGGGTAGGTGGAAAGTGGATGGGTTTTAGAGATAGAGGGAAGAAAAATATTGTGTTGTGAGGAGGAGGAAAGTGGAGGGAAGAGAGAAGGGAAGGAAATGGATAGGGAGGGGAGGGAGGTAAGGAATGTGGAGGAGGGAGCGGTGAGTGGGAACGATTGTGGAGGGAGGGAAGGAAAAGGGATAGTAGGGGGAGGAAGGAGAAGGAAGGGAGAGGAATGTGGAGGGATAGGAGAAATGGTGGGAAGGAGAAGGATATTGAAGGAGTTGAGTACAGTGGGAGGGGGAGTGTGAGTAAAGGGAGAGGGATAGGAGAGCAGAGATTAGGGGGAAGGGGAACGAGGAGGGAGTGGAAGGGAAGGAAGGCGACGAGGAGGCATGAAGTATGAAGTGGAATGAGAGGGAGAGTAGGGGGGAGAGTAGCGGAAGGAGATAGTGAAGTTGTGAGAAGGAGAAAAGAGTGGGAGATGGTGGGAAGAGGAGAGAGGGAGATTGGAAAGTAGGAAGAGAGGGCGGAAGAGGGACGGAAAGGAGATTATGGAAAAAGGGTGAGGAGTTGAGAGGGAGAGTGAAAAACAGGAGGGAGGGATGGAAGAGAAGGGAGGTGAGAGGAAGTGGAGTGGAGAATAGGAGGGAAGGATGGAAGAGAAGGGAGGTGAGAGGAAGCAGATGAGAGTGGAGGGAGGAAGGAGATGAAGGAGTTGTGAGTACAGTGGGAAGGAGAGTGGAGTAAGAGGGAGAGAGGGAAGGAGAGCAGAGATTAGGGGGAAGGGAAGAGAGGGACGTGGAGGGAAGGAAGGCGAGAGGAGGCATGAAGTGAATGAGAGTGGAGAGGAGGGGGAGAGTAGAGGAAGGAGATAGTGAGTTGTGAGAAGGAAGAGTGGGGGAGATGGTGGGAAGAGGAGGAGAGGGAGATGGGAAAGTAGGAGAGAGGGAGTAAGGGAAGGAGATTAGAGAAAAGGTGGGGAAGGATGGTGTTGGTGAGAGGGAGAGTGGAAAATAGGAGGGAGGGACGGAAGAGAAGGGAGGTGAGGGGAAGCAGAGGAGAGTGGAGGGAGGAGTGGAGGAGAGTGGAGAGTAATGTAGAAGGGGATGAAGATGGTGGGACGGGGAGAAGGAGAGGGAGAGTGAAGAGTAGGGGAAGGGAGGGAGGTGGAAAGTTGATGGGTTTTAGAGAGTAGAGGAAGGAAATATTGAGTTGGGAGGAGAAGAGTGGTGGGGGTTGATGTGTGAAGGCGGAAGAAAGAAGAAGAAGAGGGAAAAAAAAGGAGTGGAGAGTGTGGGAGGGAAAGTTTGAGGAATGTGGAGGGGTGGGTAGATGGTGAGGAAGGGGAGAAGGATGAGAAAGGATAAAGGAGAGTGGAAGAAAGTAAGGAGGGAGGGAGTTTAAGGGAAGGAGAGGGAGATTTGAGGAAGGAGTGGAAAGTAGGAGGGAGGGAGGGAAGGAGAGGGAGATGTGAGGAAGGAGGGGAAAGTAGGAGGGAGGGAGGTTAAGGGAAGGAGAGGGAGTTTGAGGGGGAAGGAGTGGAAGAGGAGGAGAGGGAGAAGTTAGTAGAGTAAGGGAAGGAGAGGGAGATTGAGGAGGAGTGGAAAGTAGTAGAGGGTGGGAGGGAAGGAGAGGGAGATTGGAGGAAGGAGAGTGAGAGTGGAGAGTGGAGATTGGAGAAAGGAGAGTGAAGTGGAGAGTAGGAGGGATGGAGGGAGGAAGTGAGTTAGAGTGGAGAGTAAAGGGGGAAAGGTGTAGAGTGGCGGGGGTTTGGGAGAGTAGGGAAGAGATGTGGTGGGGAGGGAAGTGTGGGGGACCTGGTGGGAAGGTGAGAAGAAGAGGGAGAACGAAGGAATGGAGGGTAGGGAGGGAAGGAGAGGAATGTGGATGGGGGTGGGGGAGGGAGAAATGGTGGAAGGGGAGAAGAAGGATAAGGAGAGTGGAAAGAAGAGGGACGGAGGTGAAGGGCAGGAGGAAGGGAAGGAGAGTGGAGGAAAGAGAGGGAATTGGAGGAAGGAGTGGAGATTATGAGGGAGGGAAATGGTTGGAAGGGGAGAAGAAGGATAAGGAGAGTGGAAAGTAAGAGGGACAAGGTGAAGGGAAGGAGGAAGGAAAGGAGAGTGGAGGAAAGAGCGGGACGGAGAGGAAGAGAGGGAAGGAGAGGACTGTGGGATGGGGGGTGGGGGAAATGTCGGAAGGGGAGAAAAAGGATAAGGAGAGTGGAGGAAAGAGAGGGATATTAGAGGAAAAATGAGTGGAGATGAGGGGGGAAATGGTCGGAAGGGGAGGGAGAAGAGGATAAGGAGGAGAGTAGGAAAGTAAGAGGGAAAGAGGTGAAGGGAAGGGTACAGGGAACGGGAAGGAGCTTATGGTGGAGGAAAGCAGGGAATTGGAGGAAGGGAAGGAGTGGAGATTAGAAGGGACGGGAAGGACAGGGCGAGGAAGTGGAGATTAGGCGGGAGGAGGTGGGAGAGTGAAGAGTAGGGAGGGAAATGAGAGTGGAGGAAGGAGAGGGAGGGGAAGGAATGTGGGGAGCTGGGGGGAGATGGTGGGAAGGAGAAGGGGAGTGGAGAGTAGGAGGGAGGAAGTGAGTGAGAGTGGGGAGAGTAAGGGGGGAGGGACAGGTTTGGAGAGTGGAGGGGGTTTGGAAGAGTAGAGGAAGGAAATAGTGAGTTGTGATGAGGAAGGGGAGAAGGAGACGGAGATTGGAAAGTAGGAGAGAGGGAAGGGAAGGGAGGTAGAAAGGTAAGGGATGGAGAAGAGGGGAATGAGAGATGAGGGGGAGAGTGGCAGGAGGGTTCGGAGAGTATAGGGAGGGATGAAAGGGAGGAACGGTGAGATGAAGGAAGGCAAAGAGGAGGGAAGTAGAAGGGGAAGAGGAGGGAAAAAGTGGGGCAGATGGTGGGAAAGGTAGAAGAAGGGAGAGAGGAACAAGTAGGATGGGGAGATGGTGGGAATGACGGAGGGGTGGGGGAGGGGGGAGGGCAGGTGGTAGGATTGGAGGGAGAGGGAATGGAAAGTAAAGAGGAGGGGAGGAAAGGGAGGAATGTGAGTGAGAGTGGAGAGAGTGAAGGGGGATTTGGGAGAGTAGAGGAAGGGGAAGGAGATAGTGAGGTGGATAGGAAGAGATGGGGGGAGGATGGGTGTTGGGAATGAGAGGGGAGCGAGTGGGGGAGATCGGGAATGATAGTAGGAGAGAGAGGGAGGAGGGGAAGAGAGTTAGGAAGAAGAGAGTAGAAGGGAAGGAGATTGGAGAGTGGGAATGGCGGGGGGGGTTGAGAGGGAGAGTGGAGTACGAGAGACGGGGAGGGACTAAAGGGAAGGAAGGGGTGTGGGGAATGAGAGGGGGTGGGGGGGAGAGGAGGGAGGGAGAGTGGAAAGTAAGAGAGGAGGGAGGGTAGTGTGGGGAGGGGGAGGAGGAGGTAGAGGGAAGGAAAGCAAAGAAAAGAGGAGGCATGAGTGAGTAGAGAGTCGGAGAGTGAAGGATTTGGGAGAGTAGAGGAAGGAAGATAGTGAGTTGCGAGGAGGAAGAGTGGGGGAGATGGTGGGGCGGGAAATGAGAGGGGAGTGGAGGAGAGGACGGCGGGGGACGATGGATAAGGGGAAGGGGGGAAGGAGGGGAGGGGAAGACGAGGAGAAAGGGAAGAAGATAGGGAGAGGTAGGGAAAGGAGGTGAGAGGGAGGAGTGGAGGGGAGGAGGTGGAGGTTAGGAGGGAGGGGGACGAAAAGGCAAAGGGAAGGGAGGCGGTGGGGTTGATCACCGGGAAGAAGGGAACAAAGAGGAGGGAGGAAGTGAATGAGGAAGACGGGGAGGAAGATGGTAGTAAGGGGAGCAGAGAGGGAGAGAGGAAAGTAGGGAGTAGGTAGTTGGAGGGGGAGGAAATGGAAGGAGCGTAGGGGGTAGTAAGAGGTGGAGGGGCGAGTAGGTTGGAGGGCAGGGAGGAACGGAAACAGAAAGAATGGTGCGGCGGAGGGGGAGGTGGGAGGGAAGGAAGGAAATAGGGAGGGAGGAAGTTAATACGGACGAAGCTAAGAGTGGGACGATGGTGGGAAGGGGAGCAGGAAAGTAGTAGAACAGGGAGGTGAGAGAGGGGAGGAAGCAGGAAGGGCAAGATAGTAGAGGTGTAGGTGGTGGGATGAGGTGGGTGACAGGGGAGAGTAGATAGGGAGAGTAAGGGGAGGACGAAACATAAGGGAGGTGAGAAGAAGAGTGAGGTGGATCAAGGGAAGGGAGTGGAGCTAGGGGGGAAGGAGGGAAGGGAAGGAAGGAATGAGGAAGACTGGGGGGATGGTAGGAAGGGTAGAAGAGAGGGAGAGAGGAAAGTAGGAGAGAGGTAAGTGAAGGAGATTAGAGAGTAGGGGTAGAGGTGATTTGAGAGGGCGAGAGTAAATTGGTAAGAAGTAGTAAAATTGGAGAGTAGGGATGAATGAAAAGGAAGGGAGGTGGGAGGAGGGAGTTGATCAAGGGAATGAGAGTAGAGGGAGGAAGTGAAGGAGAATGGAGAGTAGGGAGGTGGGAGGGAAGGAAAGAGGAGGGAGGAAGTTAATAAGGAGGAAGAGTGGGGAGATGGTGAAGAGGGGGAGGAAGGGAGGATATTAGAGCGTAGGGGGTGGCGGTGAGAGGAAGAGTAGAGTGGAGAGGAGGGAGGGACGAAACGAAAGGAGGTGGGAAGAGTGAGGTGGATCAAGGGAAGGAGAATGGAGATTAGGGGAAGAAAGGAGAGTGTGGGGGAGGAGTGAAGGAGAAATTGAGAGTAAGGGAGGTTGGACGGTGGGGAGGGAAGGAAGGAGAAGAGGATGCATGAAGGAATTGAGGAAGGGTAAAGATTTGGGGAGATGGTGGGGAGGGGTGAAGAGAGGGAGAGAGGAAAGTAGGAGAGTGGAGATTACGGGGAAGGAAGGAGATGGAGGAAGTGAAGGAGAATTGAGAGTAGGGAGGTTAGAGGTGGGAGGGAAGGAAGGAAAGGAGGAGGAGCATGAACGTGAAGGAGGGAGAGTAAGACTGTGGGAGTGGTGGATGGTGGGAAGGGGTGAAGAGAGGGAAGAGGAAAGTAGGAGAGAGGGAGGAATTGAAGGAGATTGAAGAGTCAGGGTGGAGGTGAGAGGGCGAGTAGATTGGAGAGAAGGGAGGAATGAAATGGAAGGGAGGTGGGAGGAGGGAGGTGACAAGGGAAGGAGAGGAAGGGAGGAAGTGAAGAGAATGGAGGGGGAGAGAGTAGGAGGTGGGAGGGAAGACGGAGGAAAGAGGAGGGAGGAAGTTAATTAAGGAGAGGAAGTAAGAGTGGGGATGATGGTGGGAAAGGGGAGAAGAGAGGTGAGAGAAAAGTCGTAAAGAGGGAGGTGACGAGAGGGGCAGGGAAGGAGAGTCGAGAGTAGGGGGTGGAGGGGGTGGAGGTGAGAGGGAGGAGTAGAGTGGGAGAGGAGGGGAGGACGGAATGGAAGGGAGTGGAAGAGTGAGGTGGATTAAGGGAAGGAGAATGGAGTTAGGGGCGAAGGAAGGAAGGAGAGTGGAAGGATTGGAATTTAAAGGATTACTTGAGGTTAGGGAGGTGGAGGGGGAGGGAGAGAATGTGAAGAAGGAAATGAGATGTATGAAGGAATGATGAGTAAGATTGGGAGATGGTGGGAAGGGGTTGAAAGAGAAGGGTGAAGAGGGGAGGGGGGAGGAGAGGAAGTAGGAGAGAGGGAGGGAGGGAATTAAGGAGATCTAGAGTAGGGGGGGTGGGTGGAGGTTGAGATGGAGAGTAGAGTGGAGAGGAGGAAGGGACGGAATAGAGGAAAGTGGGAGGAGGGAGGTGGATGAAGGGAAGGAGAGTGGAAATACAGGGGAGGAAGGAGGGTGGAGAGTAGGGTGAGGAAGGTGGAGAATTGAAGGCATTGTGAGGGTAGAGGAAGGAGATAGTGATTTTCGAGGAGGATGGTGGGAAGGAGAGGGGGAGTGGGGAAGATGGTGGGAAGGGTAGATGGAGCGGGAGAGTGAATAAGAGTAAGAGAGCGGGAGTTGAAGAGAGGGGGTAAGGGAAGGATATTTGAGAGTAGGGGGATGGTGATGAGAGGGAGAGTGGAGAAAAGAGTAGGAGGGAGGGATGGAAGGGAAGGGAGTGAGAGGGAAGACAAGAAGGTTGGTGAGCGAGGGAAGGAGAGTGGAGATTGAGGGGGAAGGAGGAAGGAAATGTGGGACAAAGGGAGGGAAGAACAGTGGGAGGAAGGGAAGGAGAGTGGAGAGTAAGGGGATGGAGGGAGGTGGAGAGAGGAGGAAGATGGTGGACGAGAGGGATAGGGGAGTGGAGAGTAGGGGGGAAGGTGGAGAGTGAAACACATTGGGAGAGTATAGGAAGGAGATAGTGAGTTACGAGGTGGATGGTGGGAAGGAGGTGGGAGTGGGGGAGATGGTGGTAAGGGAAGATGGAGTGGGAGAATGGAAAGTAAGAGAGGGAGAGTGGAGTTGAGATTAGGAGGGAGGTACGGAAGGGAAGGGAGGTTGGAGTGAGGGAAGGAGTGTGGAGGGAGGAAGTGAAGGAGGGTGGAGAGTAAGTGGATGGAGGAAGGTCAAGAGCGGAGGAAAATGGTGGAGGAAAGGGAGAGTAGAGTGGAGAGTAGGGGGATGGAGGTGAGAGGGAGAGTGGAAGGAGGAAGTGAAGGAGAGTGGAGAGTAAGTGGATGGAGGAGGTGAAGAGCGGAGGAAGATGGTGGAGGAGAGGGAGAGTAGAGTGGAGAGTAGGGGGATGGAGGTGAGAGGGAGAGTGGAGTAGAGAGTACAGGGAGGAAGAGACGGTAAGGTGGAGAGTGGAGGACGAGGAAGGGAGTTGGGAGAAATAAGTAGGGGGAGGGGAATGGAAGGGAGAGGGAGAGTGGAAGTAGAGAGTAAAGGAGGGGGGACTTTTGGTGTGAGAGGGAAGGAGTTGGGAGAAAGAGGAGGACGATAGTGAGTGGTGAGGTGGCATGGTGGGAAGGAGGGGGGGAGGGGGGAAGTGGGGAAATGGTTTGAGGGGGAGATGGAGCAGGAGAGGGTCGAAAAAGTAAACTGATACCGAGGTTTAAGAGAGGGAGGAAGGGAAGGAGAGTGGAGAAGTAAGTGGAGGGAGGCGGGTGAACGATGAAGAGGCGGAGGAAGATGGTGGAGGGATGGATGAGGGAGAGTAGCGTGGAGAGTAGGGGGATGGAGGTGTGAGAGGGAGAGAGGGGAATGGAGTAGTAGAGAGTTACAGGGAGAGGGAAGGTGGAGAGGGAAGGAGTGTTTGAGAAGAATAGAGTAGGGGGATGGAGGTGAGAGGGGAGAGGGACGTTAAGAGAGTACAGGGAGGAAGGTGAGAGTGGAAGGAGTTGGAGAATGGTAGAGGAAGGAGATAGGTTGGGGAGTGTGAGGGGATGGTGGGAGGAAGGAGAGGGGGAGTGGGGGGGGAAATGGTTTGAGGGGAGACTGGAGCATGAGAGTCGAAAGTAATGATTACGAGTTGAAGAGAGGGAGGAAGGGAAGGAGATTGGAGAGTAGGGGGATGGTGTCGAGAGGGAGGAGAGTGGTAGGGAGAGGAGGGAGGGTAGGGAAAAGGAAGTAGAGTGGGGAGAGCAAGGGGAGGAGGGAGTTGGAGAGTTGAGGAAAGATGGGTGGAGAGGGAGGGTGGGGGGAGTGGGAGAGTAGGGGAGGAGGAGGGAGGAGGGAGGTGGAGCGAGGGAAGGAGAGTGGGAGAGTGGAGGAGTGGTGGGAAGGGGATGACGGAGAGGGGGAGGGGAGTGGAGTGGAGTGGAGAGTAATGCAATGGAGGTGAGAGGGAGGGAGAGGGAGTGGAGTGGTGAGAGTAGCGAGAGAGGAGAGTAGAGGTGGAGGACGAGCAAGGGGCAGGAGGGATTGGAGAGTTGAGGACAAGATGGTGGAAAGAGGGAGAGTGGAGTGGAGAGTAGGGGAAAGGGAGGTGGGAGGAGGAGGTGGACAGCAAGGAAGGAAGAGGGGAGAGGTGGAGGCAGAAGGGAAGTATGGTGGAAGGGAAGAAGGAGAGGAGGAGTGGAGTGGAGAGTAATGCAATGAGTGAGAGGGATGATGTGGAGTGGAAGAGTATGAGGGAGGGACGAAAGGGAAGTGAGGTGGGAGGAGGGAGGTGGAGCAAGGGAAGGGGGGGGGAGAGTGTAGGGAGGAAGTGAAGGAGGGTGGAGAGTTAGGGGAAAGAGGGAGAGGAAGAGTGGAGGAAGATGGTGGAGAAAAGGAGAAGGAAGGGAGAGGCGAGTGGAGGGGAGAATAGGGGGAGGGCGGGAGGTGGAGAGTGAAGGAGGTTTGGGAGAGTAGAAGAAGGAGATAATGAGTTGGGAGGAGGAAGTGTGGGGGAGATGGTGGGAAGGTGAGAAGGAGAGGGACATCAGAGGAGTGGAGAGTAGGGAGAGGAGGGGGGAGATTGGAGAGGGAGCAAGATGAATGTCAAGGTGGGGGGGGAGATGATGGGAAGGGTTAGAATAGGTAGAAGTATAAGTTAGAGTGAAAGTAGGAGGGAGGGAGGGTGAAAAAAGGTGATGAAGGGAAGGAAGGAAGGGAAGGGAGGGAGGGGAGAGGAAGATGATTACGTCTATATCCACGGTAGTAGGAGAGAAGATGTGGGGAAAGGAGATGAGAGGGAGAGTGGAGGATTTGATGAGTGGGGGGGAGACGAAGGAGAGGGCGAGGAGTAGAAAAGAGAGGGATGGGAGGGAGGTGGGGGGGAGAGGAGTAGAGTACGAAGAGGAAGGAGATAGGGAGAGAGAGAGGAAGGACATAAGCATAGGAGGAAGAGTTCGAGGAAGGTTATAGAGGAAAGGAGGATGGTCTTCGTAAATAAAGCTAAGAGGAAGGCAGGAAGATTTAGTGAGGAATAGGAGTATATAAATAGAGTAGACGAAGCGGAGGAAAGGAGACTGAGTCCTGTGCTTGAGAAGAATTGAGCAAGTGGGAGAGTCAAGAGGCAAAGATTAAGAGCCGAGGGAGGACGGAATGAGGAGCAAGATGAAGGAGAACAGAAGGCAGGAGGAGATAGAGAGGAGGAAGGAGATAGCATAGAGTGATTAGAGTAGAGAGCATAGAGGAAGGAGGTAACAGAGGAAGGAGAAGGAGGACTGACGGAAAGGAGCGTTAGACTAGAGGAGCTAGAGGAAGGAGAGGAGATAGTGTAGAGGAAGGAGATAGTGAGTTGGGGGAAAGAGTGAGCGAGATGGTGGGAAGGAGGAGGCACTGGGGGAGATGGTGGGAAGGGGAGAAGGGGAAGGAGATTGGAGAGCAAGGGAGAGATGTGAGAGGGATTGTGGAGGAGTGAAGCATGAGGGAATGGAGGTGGAAGGAGGAAGGGAAGGAGAGTGAAGGGAGGAAGTGAAGTAGAGTGGAAAGTTGAGGGAGATGGTGTGAATAGGAGAAGGAGAAGGAGAGTTGAGGAGTGAAGATTAGGGGGAGGGAGGGAGTTGGAGAATGGAGGGTGTTTGGGAGGGTAGAGGAACGAGATAGTGAGTTGGGAGGAGGAAGTGTGTAGGAGATGGTGGGAAGGATAAAAGGAGAGGGAGAGCAATGGAGATTAGGGTGGGCAGGAGAGTGCAGATTGGAGAGGGAGGGAGAGGAATGTGGAGGGGGTGTAGGAAATGGTGGGTAGGGGAGAAGGGTAAGGATAGAGGAAAGTAGGAGGGAGGGATGTGAAAGGAAGGAGGAAGGGAAAGAGAGTGGAGATTCTAGGAATGAGAGGGAGGGGAGAGGAATTTAGATATAGTGGGAGAGGTGGTAGGAAGGAGAGAAGGAGACAGAGAGTGGAGGATTGGAGAGCAGGGAGGGAAGGAGAGTGGATATTAGAGGAAGGAGAGTAATATGGAGATTGTGGGACAGGGAGAAGGATAGGAAGGAGATAGTGTGTTGGGAGGAGGAAGAGTGGGGGTGATGGTGGGAAGGATAGAAGGAGAAGGAGAAGGAGAGTGGAGGAGTCAAAAGTAGGGGGGAAAGGAGAATAGAGATTAGAGGAAGGAGAGGGCGCGGGGAAGATGGTGGGAAGGAGAGAAAGAGGGGGAGAGTGGAGGAAAGGATAGTAGGATGAAGTGAAGGAGAGTGGAGGGATGAATAATAGGGATGGAAGGAGAGAGGAGATTAGAAGGAGTTGGAGGGGATATGAATGCAGAGGGAGTGGGGGGTGGTGGGCCAGGGGCTCAGGCGAGGCGAGAGTGGAGGAGTGGAGAGTAGGGAGGGAAGGAGAGTAGAAATTGGAGGAAGAAGAGGGAGGTGAGAGGAATTGTTAGTGCAGAATCACAACACCCCTGAATTCCTGCAACCAGATGGGTTGAGACTCTCAGTGTGATTGCACAACATCAATCATCTCTCAAAGTGTGGGACCTTGCAAGTTGAGAGAGCTCTCCGGATTAAGGTCAGTTCCTAATTCTTTGTTCAGATGCATACAAATAGATTTGTAGAGGGTCTATTCTAAATCTACTCTATTTTACCAAAGAGACAGGGTTGAGGAGATGCAAGAAAATAAACTAAGATAATGAGGTGATGCATCAAAGGAATGTTAGACACTCGTTTTGCAATTTAAAAAAGACCACGAAAAGTAATACAAACACTATGCACAGATGACCAAAAATGTAATAAGAGATCGGGGAGACAACAATGAATACATGAAAGGGTCGAGAAACATCCATAGACACATATATATTATTTCTCAGGGGTTGATACAATATATTGCAGTGGCCAAGAAGCAAAACTTGCATTATAACCCAGATGAGAGGTTAGAAAAGATCCACAAATCCTTCTGTGAACAAAAGAAGAAGGGAGGCACAAAATAGAAATGTCCAACCCTTTATAATGAGCCTGACCATTCCTTTATAGATTCGACATAGAGGCGAAAAAACTAGTTCGAAGCTCAACCACTGGCCATCAATGCCTCCTGCAAATATGCCCCAAATCTGTCATGTCTGCATTAATTACTTGTTCGGTGCCTCAAAGGAGGGAGAACGACGGATCAGATCGAATCCAATCTAGTTGTTGGAGCAAATAGATCCTGTATTAATGGCATGAAGACATTTCTTCATTTTTTCCCCACCTAACCTCTCCAAAATTAAAGGTTTAGATCTCTATGACATATACGAGGTTGAGATCTTTCCAACAGTGCTAGATTTGTTGGATTTTGAGCACTGGGTCAAAAGATATGCCCATTTGAAATTTGAATCGGGTCTGTACAAAATGGTGGGAACCAACTACCAAAATAGGCCCCCCTTTTGAAATTGGACACGTGGAGGGTTGGGGCATGTCTGGGGGCTTCCTTTGTATTTTGCTTTTGAAGTTACGCTAGGATGACATGTGGCTTTTTCCGTAACTTTCTTAGTTTTTCCATGTTTTGCTTAAGTCTTTTGCTCAAAGGGGTCATATATCTGACCGGGGACACATGGAGGCTTGACGCTTGTTTGGAAACTTCCCCCCAATTTTACTCTTGGATTAGCGCCATGCTGACACTTGGCACCCTTCGCTAGCCTGTCTCTGCTTTGACTATTCAACCCGACCCTTCCCCTTTATGAAACCAGACACGTGGAGGCTTTGTACTCATTTAGAAAACCTGCTCAGGATTTTACCTTTGAAGGAGCGTCGGGTTGACACGTGGAAGCCTCCGTAGACTCTTGGACTTTTCAATAGCCACTCTTACTTTTCTTTTGGGTCTTGAATACATGGCGAGTTGGCACTCATTCATGAGTCACCTTTTGGACCATGCCTTTGGAGAGGCGTTGGGCTGACATGTGGTTGCTTCTGCTAGCACCTTTATACTTAGTCTTTTTCGAGGCCTGCCCTGTCCACTTTTTGAATTTTAGCAGTTGACTCTGCCCCTCTTTAAACCTGGGACACATGGGGGTCTGGAACTTGTTTGAGTCTGCCCTTTTGGATTCAATCTTTAGAGGTGCACCGTTTGGACACTTGGCAGCGTCCGCTGTCTTCTCCATACTTAGTCATTTTTAGAGCTCATTCTAAACCATTTGCAGATCCTGAAGACTTCAAACCTTCACCATCCCTTTCCTTTGAGCCCCGAGTTTCTTTAACACTCTCTTCTCCTTCCCTGACCCTACTATTCCATTTTAGAGTCTGCTCGTAATCTGTTTGCTAGATTTGAAGCATGGGTTTGTTCGACGGAGTCGTTTCTTAAATTTCTTCTTGCATGGGATCATTTGATCTTTTGTAGGCCCCGTAGAGTCTCTCTACAACCTATTTATAGGATTTGAACATGATTTCTTTGGTTTCTTCTGCGCGGGGTCGTGGCTGATCAATTTTTTGTCAGGGGACAAAAAATAGTGATAACAATTTGGTGACTCGCAAGGCATCTACCTGCTAGATGAAGTGATTAGTAGCCTTGAAGCATCCATTGGGCGTGGAGTCAAGAATGATGGCCTGATACTGATCCTGCCTCTGATCTACAAGCCCAACCATTTGCACTCGTAATTTCCATAAGAAATATTGAAACAAGGTTTATGAGAGTAGAAAATTGTTTTGACCTAGGGCTTTCATCTGTCCCTGAATGGACTGTTTCGAAGATGGATTTTTAGTTTCTCTACATTTGTTTTATTTTAAATATAAAAACTATTACAGACAACTGTGGGTCTCCCTGTTGTGAATATTGAAAGGGATAGCATGTTCACTTAGAGGCACGTTGGACCGTGTAACGACACAACCTGGAGCAACAAAGAACCTGTGCCACAACACTTAGGGAAACAAAAACTACACTACAAAAAAACAACGTGCACACACACTTAGGGAAATTAAAATCCTATGCTAATATTTACAGGGGTGGAAACTTCCCAATCAATATCAATGTTTGAGATGGATCTCGTTCATTGGGATCTGCAATTCTTCGCCATTCAATTTAGCTAGCTAGAAATTATTGCTAGTCTTGCACTTGGTGATCACTAAGCACCACTCCATATGGCATCAAATTTGGAGTGTTTTCCTGGATTTGCTCGATCTGCATCCCAATTTAAAACTAAGTCCCATTATTGAAAGGTTCTCGTTCTTGCCTTCTTGTCAAAACTATTTTTTTATCAATGCTTGATCCTTTTCCATGACTTGCATTGCATGCTCTCTTTCCTCCCCTACTTCCATCAGCTCTGCATACCTAATTTTCATGGGTTCAAACTCAGCCAGCTCTAACTGTTTCATGATCTCTAAAGCAAGTAACTCAAATGAGATGGGAAATACTACCTCTTTTCCATATATAAGCTTGTATGAGGAGCTACCTGTGGATCTTTTGGGGGTGATCCTATCAGCCTATAGAGGTGATTTGAGCTTTATATGCCAAGTCCTCTGATTTTCATCAAGAGTCCTTATGATAATCCTTAATAGGTTCTTATTTGTTGACTCTGCTTGGCCATTATCTTAAGGATAATAATTTGATGAGGTGTTGAGATACACATCATTCTTGACCCCCCATTCAGTGATCCTTATACCAAGGAATGCCAATGGATTATCTGATATAATAGTGGCAGGGACTCTAAACTTGGTGGCTATTCCTTCATAAAAATCCAAGATGTTGGATTCATTTGCTTCTTTTAGTGCCACTGCTTCAATCCACTTGGTGAAATAGTATGTTGCAGTAAGTATCCACTTGTTGTCTTGGCTTGAATTTGGGTTAATCACCCCAATGAAGTCTAATTCCCATTATATGAATGGCTGATCCACTGAAATGGGATGAAGGGGCAGGACTGCTAGCTTCTCTTTTCCTGTGAAGAATGCACATTTTTTACACTTCTTGACCCATGAGTAGTACTCCCTAAACATTGTAGACCAATAATAATCAACTTTCATGATCTTGAGAGCTGTTACTCAAGAGGCAAAATGACCTCTTGTTTCCCCATCATGAAACTCATGCAATACTTTCTCAATTTTCCCTGACTCAATGCACCTCAATAGAACACTATTGATATCCTTTTTAAACAAGACACCACCAACAAGCACATATGGAATGACTTGTAGTCTGAAGTATCTCCTTTTTTCTTTCTTCCATTCTAGAGGGCACAAACCTATTTGAAGGTAATGCATCAAGGCCTGGGTCCAACATGGAGCAGGTGCATCAGCTCATTGTTCTTGATCATTCTATAGAAATAGGACAAACTCCTTTTCACCCACTAACTCAGTTTGTTGCCTGGAGATGAGCTATTCACACAATCCCTTGCCTCCATTTTTATTTCTCACAGGTACCAAGTTAGCAACCCAACTCGAGTGCTTGATACGAAAGATGATACTGGCCTCAATTAGTTTGTTCAATTCTTTTCTCATGAGAGGCTCAATGTGGAGATTTATTGGCCTTTGCTTCTGTCTAAAAGGCTTAGCTCTTGGATCTAACTCAATGGGTTGCTGTGCTAGCTTTGGGTTGAAACCTCTTAAATCTTTATAAGTCCAGGCAAAGACATCTAGAACTCTTGACAGAGTTGAACAAATTTAGATTTTTCTTGTTGACTGCTTACCCTGCCAATTTGCAATGTTTTTCCTTCTTATATAAAAATAGGTTCTAAATCTTTACCCTTTACCTGAATATTTATTTTCTCTTTACAGAATTGGTCATTTGGGTTGAAGATTTATTCCAAAGTGATAAGACCCTTTGGCAGTTTATTGGTTCTTAGCTGCACCACTTGATCACCATATTGATGCTCCAATCTGTCTTGATTCCTGGAGAACTCAACTTCCTCTTGTAGAAAGTTGACAATTTGTTGATCACTTTTAAAGACTTGCCAACTTATGTTGTTGTCTGTGATAGCTGGCCTTATAACCAACTTGATATGGGGTTGATGCTTATCACTCTTGATATTCTCCACAACATGAAATGCTTCCCTATAAGCTACTAATATGTTTGTTGTTTTGTTCTTCTTCCTTGGGATGGAGTTAATTTTAAATGCCTCAAAATTATCAATGAGGTCCCATACCTGGTTCTTGTAACTCTTTAATAGGTCGTTCTTGGTAGCATTTTTTCCTTGACCTGATTAGCAACTAATTCACTATCACCAAACACCTACAAGTTCTTGATTCCTTATTTCCTTGCCCAATGCAATCCATGGACCAAAGCCTCATACTCTACTGTATTGTTTTAACAAGCAAATTGGAAACGGAAAGATGAGTAGTATTTCGTATCTTTAGGCGAGACAAGCATAGCTCCTCCTCTAGATCCTTGCCTTCTTCTTGAGCCATCAAATAATAACTACCATACCTCATTATCATCTTTGTGGTCAAGCTTAACAATGTCAGGAAGACGCTGATTTTCTTCATGCAAACAATAGACTCCTAACTCAAACTCCTCCATCTCTTTATAGGGGTCAAAAGCATGTCTCTTTCTCATCCATTCGTCGAGAGTCAAGTCTAGGATACACCCCACCTTGGTATCTGTCTCACAAGTGCTTGGGAGGTCCTCCAAATTAAAGACTGAACAATTTGCATTGATTGAGATGAGTACATAAGACTCAATGTGGTAATCTGCAATGGGCTCAGATCTGATTGTGGCCTTAGCCCCATACCTTGTTCTAAAAATCATGTGTGACCAATCAGTAGACAAATATCTTACAATCTTAGCAATGAACTTTCTTAACAAACACAATGCAAAATGGGGTGGCAAGTCTATGACCGATATGTTTTGCAATACAGTCACATTGGGGTAGGCATGCTATGTGAGGATAAAATATTTGATGACTCTAACAATTGTTATTGCTGTCCCATCCAATTGCACTACCCATTTGGATATGACTTCATATTGAAGACCCAGTTGATCAGCTATTTGTTTTGGAATTACAAAACTACTTGCCCCCGAATCAATCATGCAATTATGTACCAATTTGTCCCTAATGATCAATGAAACATAGAATGGAGGATGCCTCATGTTCCTACCTTATTTTCCCCTAAGGTTTCTTTCAGGATGAGGTGCATAGGTAAGCACTTTCTCTTGCTGGTGAGGGGGGCTATTTGAGCTTGACCAATTGGCCATAGCAGTTTGCAACAAATCTCTCTATCCTGGAATGGAAAATGACTCCCACATTGAAATATTCACATTTGTCTTCTTCAATTGTTCAATGATATTAAATGAGCTATCCTTCTACTGCCCCTTCCTTGGTACATTTTTCTCTTGCACACGGGTTGTCACAACTGGTGCTTGAGTAGATTTGACAGGTGGCTTGTACTGACTCTGCATATTGGGAGATGCATTCTGAGTGTCAATACCTTATGGAGTAATGGAGGGTTGAGGATTACTTGAGTTTAGTGACTGTCCCTCTCTAATATTTCTTTTCTTGGACCGTGTATTGGTAGCTACAATTTGGGAAGGTGTCTGATTCATTCCACATAAGTCTTTAGCTTGCCAATTGACAAACATAGTTTCACTTGGAGATGCTTCTTGTTGAACTCCTTACTATTGATTTTCTTCTTGACTAGACTCTTGTAACACACCACTGGTCTATACCATCAAGGCCTGGTTTAGTGCACCATTGAAAACACATTGATTGGTTATGTGGCTGATTTCATGGAAAACAAAAATCATATTCTTAAGCCATATTGTTTTGTGTTGTACCAATGCCCTTAATGTTGAAGCTCTATTGGGTCATATGACCGGAAGGGGCCTAACAACTTGAAGTTGTCCTTGGTTTTGACTCTGATTTATAGCCTGAGCTGGTGGCCTATTTTGTTGGTATAGGGGTCTAGCCTAATACTGAGCTTGAGGCTAGTATGACATTGAACTCTGAGCTTGTTGCCTCTTGATAGTTACTAACTCATTCCCTAGGTTCTGCAGTTGTTTCATAATTTCTTGAAGCTCTTTTGAGGTGCTAAAGGATGAGGTGGAGGCTTCAGCTGAACTCTGATTCCTATGAGTAGGTATATGAGTTAATGTGGGTGTCTGGATAGTGCTTGGATCTCCTAATTCTGGGTATAGAGGCATGGGAGGCCTAGGAGCAAGATTTTTAGCCTAAATTAGACAATTTTCAGCTCTTATGGAAATGTTATAAGCTACAGGTAAGGCTGTTCCTCCCATTGATTGAACCATTAAAGAAATATCAGAATTGAGAGCTCTGAAAAAGTATAAGAAGGCACCTTCATCTATGGGTTTCACAGCCACTAGAATCCTATCCCATGTCCTTTGAAATTTGAGGTTGAAATCTGTCAACTGCTCGTTAGGAGCTCTCTTAATTTTTTTTAGTTGCTCCAACAAGGACAGGGTATCCCCTTTTTCTCCAAACTGGTCATGAAGAGCTTTGTACAGATGGTACCAAGTTTGAATAGAGCCTGCTGCTAGACTCTAGAACCATTGTGAATCTTTGCCCTTGAGTGAAGAGGCTAGCAACTTAACTAGAATGTCCATTTTAGTGATCGCATGGATTGCACAAAAATTTGCAATGTCTTGAACATGTTCACTAGGAGAAGTTTGGTTCTTTCTAGTGAAATATGAGATGCTCTTTAAAGCTGCCACTGGGACTAGATTTTGTACATTAAGAGTGAGTGGGCTCCTTTCGGTGAAATTGACATAAGGATTTGGTTGTGTCATCCTAATCAGCTTGAGCACCCTTTTTGATTGAAAGAATGACCTACTAGGAGGAGGTGTTGACAAAGTTCCATTTGGTGGACATGGAGACCTCTGGGATCTTCTCCCCCTTCTCCTTTAGTTTGGGGACAAGTACATATAGACAAACAGTCCTTCTTTGGTTCTTGACCTTATTTGTATCCTTCTCATGAACTTGGCAAGATTGGGCTACTGAAACCAGTGGATCTTGTCCCTTTTGGATTTGACAGATGTGCAGTTTCAAAGCTTCTTATAAACTAGAACCTGCAACAAGTACATATTAATCTTGTTGTAATAAAAATGAAGACCTATGGTCCCACCGAGCGTGCCAAAATTGTTAGTGCATAATCACAGCACCCCTAAATGCCTGCAAGTAGATGGGTTGAGACTCTTAGTGTGATTACACAACATCGAGCATCTCTCAAATTGTGGGACCTTGCGAGTTGAGAGAGATCTTTAGATTAAGTCCGGTTCCTATTCCTCTGTTCAGGTGCATACAGATAGATTTGAAGAGGGTCTATTCTAAATCTACTCTATTTTACCAAGGAGACAGGGTCAAGGAGATGCAAAAAAAAAACTAAGCTAATGAGGTGATTCACCAAAGGAATGTTAGACACTCATATTTCAATTTAACACAGACCACGAAAAGTAATACAAACACTATGCATAGATGACCGAAAATGCAATAAGAGATCACAGAGATAACAAAAAATACATGAAAGGGTCGAGAAACATCCACAGACATATATATTATTGCTCAGGGGTCGATACAGTATATTGTAGTGGCCAAGAAGCAAAAATTACATTAAAACCTAAAGGAGAGGTTAGAAAAGCTCCCCAAATCCTTTTGTGAACAAAAGAAGAAGGGAGGCACAAAATAGAACCATCCAACCCTTTACAATGAGCCCTGACCCTTCCTTTATAGATTCGGCATAGAGGGAAGAAGGAGAGAGAGAGGCGGGAAAACTAGTTCAAAGCTCAACCACTGACCATCAATGCCTCCTACAAATTCACCCCAAATCTATCTTTTCTGCATCAATTACTTGTTCAGTGCCTCAAAGGAGGGAGAACGACGGATCAGATAGAATCTGATTTGGTTGTTGGAGAAAATAGATTATGTATTAATGGCACGAAGACGTTTCATCATTTTTTCCCCACCCAACCTCTCCAAAATTAAAGTTTCATATCTCCACGGTATAGACAAGGCCAATATCTTTCCAACAGTACTAGATTTGTCAGATTTCGAGCACTGGGTCGAAAGATATGCCCATTTGAAATTTGAATCGGGTCCGTACAAAATGGCAGGAACTAGCTATCAAAACGGTCCCCCTTTTTGAAATCAGACATGTGGAGGGTTGGTGCATGTCTAGGGGCTGCCTTTGTATTTTGCTTTTGAACGTGGCTTCTTCTATGGCTTGCTCTATTTCTTCATGTTTTGGCTAAGTCTTTTGCTCGGCGGGGTCATATATCTGACTGGTGACATGTGGAGGCCTAGTGCTTGTTTGGAAACCTCCCCCCAATTTTACTCTTGGATTAGTGCTGTGCTGACACTTGGCACCCTCCACTATCCTGTCTCTACTTTGACTATTCAACCCTGACCCTGCCCCTTTATGAAACCAAACACGTGGAGGCTCTACGCTCATTTAGAAAACCTGTTTAGGATTTTACCTTTGAGGGAGCATTGAGTTGACATGTGGAAGCCTCCATAGACTCTTGGAATTTTCAACGACCACTCTTACTTTTTTTTTGGGTCCTAAATATGTGGCGAGCTGGCGCTCATTCGGGAGTCACCTTTTGGACCACACCTTTGGAGATGCATCGGGATGACACGTGCTTTCTTCCGCTAGCACCTTTATACTTAGTTTTTTTAGGCCCGCTCTGTCCACTTTTTGACTTTTAGTTGTTGACTCTGCTCCTCCTTGGGCCTGGGACACGTGGGGGTCATGCACTTGTTTAAGTCTACCATTTTGGATTCAATCTTTGGAAATATTTGGAGGTGCGCCGTTTGGACACTTGGCAGTGTCCGTTGTCTACTCCATACTTAGTCATTTTTAGAGCTTGCTCTGAACCATTTGCAGAGCTGAAAGACTTCAAACCCTCGCTGTCCCTTCTCCTTTGAGCCTCAAGTTTTTTTGACACTGTCTTCTCCTTCCCCGACCATGCTATTCCATTTTAGAGTCCACCTGCAATCTGTTTGCTAGATTTGAAGCATGGGTTTGTTCGACGTAGCCGTTTCTTGAATTTCTTCTTGTACAGGGTCATTTGATCTTTCGTAGGCCATGCCACTCCATTGTAGAGTCTCTCTGCAACATGTTTGTAGGATTTGAATGTGATTTCTCTGGTTTCTTCTGTGCGGGGTCGTGGCTGATCAATTTTTTGTCGGGGGACAAAAAATAGTGATAACAAGAATGTGGAGGGAGTTGGGGATATGGTGGGAAGGAGAGGAGGAGAGGAAGGAATGTGGAGAGTAGGGGAGGGAGGGATAAGGAGAGTGGAGGGATGTTAGGAAGGGAAGAAGGAGAGGGAGATTGGAGAGTGAAGAGTATGGGATGGAGGAAGGAGAGTCTAGAGGACGTAAAGGAGGGCGAGGAATGTGGAGGTAGTTGTGGAGATCCTGGGAAGTTAGAGTCAGGATAGGGAGAGTGGAATGAGGTAGGAAGGGAATGAGAGTGGTGTAGGGGAAAGGAGGCGGGAGGAGTAGGTGTAGGAGGGAAGGAGAGTTGAGAAGTGAATGATACGGAGAGTATGTGGGATGGAGTGAGTTTGATAGTAATTGGAGTGGATGTTTCAGTGGAGGGATGAAATAGATCTATTGTGTTTGAGTTAATGAGAGTTTATGTGAATGACGTTCTTTCTCTTCCTATATTCTTTTCAGTGTATGATTTGTGATATTTGTATGGTGTGTTTTTGTTAGGATATCTTGCCGTTATATATTTCTTTTTTCTTCTTCCTGCTTTTTTTCTCTTTTTGTTCTTTTGCTCCTTATCCCCCCCCCCTTTCTTCCTTCCTTTCTGCGGCCGGTTCGTTTCTCTCGTTTCTTTTCTTTCTCGGTCTTTTTCCGCTCGTTTCGTAGCTCGACGGAGCTGTGCGCTTGCCTCGTGAGCTTCCCGGGTCGTGCGGGAGGCCGCGACGGAGCGTAGAGCGTCGCAGTGACGGTCAGGGTAGGGACGGCGTGGCCCTTGGGGCGGGCGGGACGGTATAAGGAAGGGCGCGTCCGCGCCTCCGTCTGGCGGGCCGACGCGTGGCCGCGTAGGGGGGGGTGGGGTCGAGGCTGCACGGAGTGGCGCTTGGCCGGATTGGTGACGTCGAGCGTCTGGGTTTGTCGGGCTTTCCTTCTCGGTTGCCTTCTTGCATTTCGTGTGTGTCCTGTTGCGCGCTGCGCCGTTCTGCCTCTTGTCGGTGCTTTCCTGTTCCTCCGTCTCTTCCGTCGTTCATCTGTCCTTCTCTTTTGCCTGTGCTGTTCCGTCGCTTTTCCTCGTCATGCTTTCTTTTTCTTCTTGCTTTCTCTTTCTTTCCTTTACGTTTATCCCCTTTTCTTTCTTTTCCTTTTCTACTCTGCTCTTCTCGTTTATCTTCCTCTCGTTTTTTCTCTCCGTTCTTCGCCCCTTCTGGAGGGAGCGTAGGGCAGGTGGAGGGGGAGGGATGAAAAAGAGAGGAGATTGGAGGGAGGGAAGGAGAGTGGAGGGAGGAAGTGATGGATAGTAGAGAGTAGGGGAGGGAGGGAGGTGGAGAGTGGAGGGGGGTTTGTGAGGATATAGGAAGGAGATAGTAGTTGGGAGGAGGAAGAGTGGGGGAGATGGTGGGGATGGGGGATAAGAGAGGGGAGGGAAGTGAAGGGATGGAGGAAGGGTAGGTGAGATGATGTATGTGGAGGGGAGAGGGAGTTTGGAAGATAGTGGCAAGGAGAGAAGGAGAGGGAGCTTGAAGAGTGGAGAGTAAGGGTAGGGAGGGAGGAAGAGAAGGAGAGTGGAGAGTAGAAGTGAGGTGAAGGAAGGGAAGGAGTGGACATTGGAGGGAGGGAAGGGTAGAAGGAGAGGGAGAGTAAGAGAGATAGAGGGAGGGAAGAAGAGTGGAGAGTAGGGAGGTCGAGGGATGAAAGGAGTGGAGATTGGAAGGAGTGTTGAGAGTAGAGAGTATGGGGTGGGAGGGAGTGAAGGAGAGTGGAGAGTAGGAGGGAGGTGGGAGGTGGAGAGAGCGAAGGTATGAAGATTGGAGGGATGGAATGGTAGAAGGAGATGAAGAGTGAAGAGTAGGAGAGGTGGAGGGAGGGAAGTAGAGTGGAGAGTAGGGAGAGGGAGGTGGGAGGATGGAGGTAGAGGGAGGGAAGGAGTGGAAATTGAGGGAGGGAAGGGTAGATTAGGATAGAAGGAGAGGGAGGCGTGGGAGTAAGAGAGGTGGAGAGAAGGAGAGTTGTGGAGAGAGCACGGAGAGTAGAAAGTAGGGAGAGGGAGGAGGGAGGAGGGCTATGGAGGGAGGGATGAAGAGTGGAGATTGGTGGGAGGGAAGGGGAAAAAGATAGGAGATGAGATGGAGAGTGGAGAGTAGGAGAGGTGGAAAGAAGGAATGAGAGTGGGGATTAGGTGGGGGGAGGTGGGAGTTAGAGGGAGGGAAGGAGAGTGGAGATTAGAGATAGGGAATCTGAGAAGGAGAGGGAGAGTGGAGAGTAGGAAAGGTGGGGGGGAAGGAGAGTGGAGAGTAGGGGAAGGAGTTGGGAGGAGGGATGGAAGGAGAGTGGAGATTGAAGATATTGAAGGGGAGAAGGAGAGGGAGAGTGGAGAGGTTTACAGGTAGAGGGATGGAATGTGAGTGGAGAGGAGAGGGAGGTAGGGTAAGAATAGTAATTCGATAGAGGTAACGGGAGAAGGAAAGATATTGTGGAGATTTAGAGAGGCGAATGAAGGGTAGGAGAGTGTAGATTAGGGAGGAGGGAGGGTGGCAGGAGGGAAGGAGAGTGGAGAGTATGGGATGGAGTTGTAAGGAGGGAGGTGGAGGAAGGGAGGGAGAGTGGATAATAGGGGAGTAAGAGTGGAGAATATGATAGGTAGAGGGAGGGAAGAGAGTGTATATTAGAGGGATGGAAGGGGAGGAGAGAAGAAAGAGGAAAGGTGGAGGGAGGGAATTAGAGTGGAGAGTAGTATAGGTGGAGGGACAGAAGAGAGTGGATATTGGAGGGATGGAAGGGGAGAAGGAGAGGGTGAGTGAACGGCTAGAGGGAGGGAATGAGAGTGGAGAGTAGGGGGAGGGAGGTGGAGGGAAGGAAGAAGAGGGGAAAGTAGGGGGAGTGAGAGTGGAGAGTAGGAGTGGTGGATGGAGGGAAGAGAGTGGTAATTGGAGGGATGGAAGGGGAGGAGAGGGAAAGTGGACAGTAGGAAAGGTGGAGGTAGGGAATGCAAGGGGAGAGGAGGGGCAGGGAGGGAAAGAGAGGATATTTGACATAGGAAGGGGAGAAGGAGAGAGAGAGTGTGTGGAGAGTTGGAGAGGTGGAGGGAGGGATGGATAATTAATATTATGGAGAAGAGAGGCAGGAGGAGGGAAGGATAATGGAGAGTAGGGGAAGGATGTGAGAGGATGGATGTGGGGGGAGGGAAGAAGAGTGGAGAGTATGGGGAGAGATATTGGAGAGTAGGAGAGGTAGAGGAGGGAATAGAGTGGAGATTGGAGGGATGGAAGGGAAGGAGAGGGAGAGTAGGAGAGGTGGAGGAAGGGAATAAGAGTGGAGAATAGGGCGAGGGAGGATGTAGGTTGAGGGAGGGAATGAAAGTGGAGAGTAGGGGGGATATTGGAGACTAGGAGAGGCGTAGGGAGGGAATGAGAGTGGAGATGGATGGAGGGAAGGGGAGAAGAGGAATGAGAGTGGAGAGTAGGAGAGGTGGAGGGAGTGAAGGAGAGTGAAGATTATGGTGGAGGGATATGGGAGGATAAATGTGGAGGGAGGGAAGGAGAGTAGGGGGAGAATAGGAGAGGTGGAGGGAGGGAATGAGAGTGGAGAGTAGGGGCAGTATTTGGGAGGAGAGAGGTGGAGGGAGTGAATGAGAGTTGAGATTAGGGGGATGGAGAGTAGGAAAGGTGAAGGGAGGGAAAGAGAGTGGAGAATAGGGGAGGGAGGTGGGAGGGATGGCAGTAGAGTGGAGAGTGTGGCTAAGGAGGTGGAGGGAGGAAGTCCAAAAGAGTGGATATGAAGAGTAGGAGAGGAAGAGTAGGGGGATGAAGGTGAGAGGAGGGATGTGGAGGGAGGGAGGGAGTGAGGGAGATAAAGAGAGGGAGAGTGTCGAGTAGGAGGGATTTAGAGGAAGTGAAGTACAATGGAGTTTGGAGGGAGAGAAGGGGAGAAGGAGATGTGGAGGGAGGGAATGAGAGTGGAGAGTAGGGGGAGGGAGGTGGGAGGTGGAGGGAGGGAGGAAGGTGTAGGGAGAAGAAGAGGGAAATTGGAAAGTAAGAGGGAGGGTGATTGGAGAGTAGGAGAGGTGGAGGAAGGGAAGGAGAGTGGAGAGTGAGGGAGGTAGGAGGGAGGGATGGAGAGTGGATAGTTGAGGAGAGTTGAGAGCGTGGGGAAGGAGAGTAGGATAGGTGGAGGAAGGGAACTAGAGAATATATTGGAGGGTAGGGAACGAGATAAGGAGAAGGATATGGAGAGTGGAGAGTAGGAGAGGTGGAGATAGGGAATGAGAGTGGAGAGTAGGGGATGGAGGAGGGAGGTGGAGGAAGGGAAGGAGAGTGGAGACTAGGGGAATGTAACTTTGGGGAGGGAGATGGAAGGAGGGAAGTAGAGTGGAGAGTAGGGGGGATGAGAGTAGGAGAGGTGGAGGGAAGAAGTGAAGGAGAAGTGGAGAATAAGGGGAGGATATAGTGATTTGGGAGGAGGAAGAGTGAGGGAGATGGTTTGAAGGGGAGGGAGTGGGGGAGATGGTGTAATTGGGATAATGAGAGGGAGTGAAGGAGAGTGAAAAGTAGGGTAAGGGAGCTGGAGGGAGGGAAGGAGAGTGAATAGTAGGGTGAAGAAGGTGGAGCGAGGATGTGAAGGAGTGTGGTAAGGGGAGGGAGGGAGGTGTATGGTAGAGGTGGGTTTGGGAGATTAGAGGAAGGAGATAGTGTGTTCAGAGGAGGAAGAGATGGGGAGATGGTGTGGAGGAAGTGAGGGAGATGGTGGAAGGGGAGAAGGAGAGGTAGAGTGGAGGGAGGTGTAGGGATGGAGCTAAGGAAATGGTGGGAAAGAGAGGATAGGGAGAGTAGAGAGTGAAGAGTAGGGGATGGATGTGGTGGGATGGAGGGAAGGATTGTAGAGAGTAGGCGAAGGATGTGTAGGAAGTGAAGGAGAATGGAGAGTAGGGGGAGGGAGGTAAAGAGTTAAGAGGGGGGTTTGGGAGACTAGGGGAGGGAGCTAGTTAGTGTGAAGAGTGAAATGCAAGGGTGTGTCAGGAGGGAGAGGGAGATGAGGGAGAGTTAGAGAGAGAGGGGTGGAGGGAGAGGAGGGAGATGGAGAGGGAGGGGAGAAAGGAGGAAAGGGAGAGTCAAGGGAGAGGAGGGTGGATGGAGAGGAGAGTTGAGAGTGGAGATTATGAGGGAGGTGAAGGGAGGAAGGGAAAGAGATTAGAGACTGGGGAGATAGAGGAAAATACTTGAAGGGGGTTTGGGAGAGTTAAAGAGAGTGAAATGGAGGAAGAAGAGGGAGAGTTGGAGAGAGGCGAGGAGGAATGAGATAGGAAGGTGGAGGGAGGGAAGGAAAGTGGAGAGTGGAGAGTAAAAGGTGAAGAGTGAAGGGGGGTGTGGGAGAGTAGGGAAGGTAGAGACTAAGTTGGGAAGAGTGAAATGGAGAATTAAAGAGGAAGTAGGAGGGAGGGAAGGAGAGAGGGAGAAGGGGAAAGGGAGAGTTTGGTTGAGTGAGGTGGAGGGAGGGGTGGAAGGAGGGGGGGGAGGGAATAAATAGTTTGGGGAGAGGAAGGTGGAGGATGGGAAGGATGGAGGGGAGAGTAAGGGAGGTGGAAATAGATATTCAAGTAGAGGAAGGAAAAGGGAGGGAATGAGAATGGAGAGTGAAGAGTAGGGGAGGGAGGTGGAGGGATGAAGGGAAGAATTAGTTGGGGATAGAAAGGTGGAGGATAGGAAGGATTGAGGGGAGAGTAAGAGAGGTGGAAATAGATAGTCAAGTAGAGGAAGGAAAAGGGAGGGAAGGAGAATGGAGAGTGAAGAGTAGGGGGGGGAGGTGGAGGGATGAAGGAAAGGAGATTAGGGCGAAGGAGGCAGAGAGTAAAGGGGGTATGGGAGTGTAGGGGAGGGAGAGATAGTTGGGAAGAGTGAAATGGAGAGTCAAAGAGGGAGAGGAATATGGGGGATAGTTGGAGAGAGTGAGGTTGAGGGAGGGGAGGAGTAAAGGGAGAGGCGAGGGTGAGGAAGGTAGATGGAGGGAAGGAGAGAGGGGAATGTGGAAAAGGAGAGTGGAGAGTAGTGTAAATGAGGCGAAGAGTGGAGGGGTTTGGGAGATTAGGGGAGGGAGAGAGTGAGTTGGCAAGAGTGAAATGAAGAGTCAAATAGGAGGGAGAGGGAGAGGAGGGAGAGTCGTGGGAGAGGAATGTGGAGGGATTGAAGGAGAGGGGAAAGGGGAAAGACAAAGTTGGGAAGAGTCAAATAAGATGGAGAAGGGGAGGAGAGAGAGTTGGAGAGAGTGGGGTGGAGGGAGGGGAGAAGGAAGGAGGAAAGGGGGAGCCTGTTGGAAGCACATAGAATGAGAGGGGGGGTGAATAAGTCCTTATAAAACTTTAACCAATTCAGATTTGCTTACTTAAACCATAAACCATTAAACCAAATATTAATGTGTGCTTAACATTCAATCACATGAACATAACCATGAAAGAGACACAAGAACATAAGATATAAGTGGGAAACCCTCAAGGGGAAGAAAACCTGCTGAAACTTCTGATTATATTACTCAAATAAAAAGTATCTAGTGAAGAACCAACTTCACAAGGAGCACCCGTCCCTATTTTAGTAGAGCACTAACCCTACAAGGAGCAAAAACCCCTAGTTTAGTGAAACACCAACTCCACAAGGAAGCTACAACCCCCTAAGATGATAATGCACCTAATCAACCACCTTTATATGAATATCTCTAATGTCTTGTTGCTACCACAACTGATGGAGATCACAACTTCATCCCACACACTTTTAAAACCTTTTAAAACCTTCTCTTCCTCAACTTTCTCTATCTCACACTTTCATTACCTGATTTAGCTTCAAATCCTTGCATACATTCTCTCTAACTCTCCCTAGACTTTTACACACTTCCTTAGCTTTAATTTATGCCTTCATACTTGTTTCACACTCACATTTAGGTCACACTTTTTCCCTCTCACTTAACTAGATCAAAAATGAACCAAAACAAGCACTTTATATGCTTCTCATCTCAAAAACACAACATAGATTGTTCCTAATCAAAGAGATCGATCATTATAATTCAAAAACATAACACTTAGAAGGAACCCATGTAGGATGATCATGCTCACAATATTAAAAATAACTCAAAACCCCATCACTTGATTCATCAAAGACCACAAACCTCATCACCATGTTTTTCAATCCTCCAAAGGCCTAAAAAATGTCAAATATTACATAACAACATCATCCATGGTTGTACATGATCTTTCACCAATCAAATTCCTCATAATCCTATCAAGAAGGCTTATATCCTTCTCAAAAAAACTACTTTTAAGAATTATCCTTCACCCATGGGGCTCAAGATCAGTTAGGAAAATCTTAAATATGGCAAGTAACCACTCATTGGAAATATAATGAAATATAGAACACATCCATGCTTGCTAGAGCTCATGAAACATCCATACATGCAAACCACACTCACTTTCCTCTTCATTAAATTGAGCTTCCCAAAAATCCATTTTGGGAATTCAACTAGTTTGTATGCTTTCTTCCACTTTAAATACTTCTACATGACTTCATTAGGGACAAAATTCATCTCTCTTCACTCCAAGGGATAGAAAGTATCAATCAATCCAAAACATGATGCTTCTACCTCAATCATCCAACTAGAGCAATCTTGTCCTAAAAAAAACAACCTTGGTCTTCAAAAAATGAGATGTTTCACCTATGAAACCTTATCATCAAGAGACAAAACTTATACCATTAGAATACCTCTCAATATTCTTTCTAAAATAATCTACATTTCCTTCCAACTCAAAGTGGATGGCCTTAAGCCAGGTCAATCTCTTAAACAAGTCCAAAACTACTCTTTTTGGTCTCAAGGACCATTCTTCATAAATAGGGCACACTTTTCCCTCTAGGACCTAAACCATGATCTAAAACCATTAATGTTGGGGTTAAACCATATAACAGTGTTGCACATATCTATAATTAGATAAAACATACAAGCAATGAATGCAGAAATAACCAGAAGATAAAATAAACAAGAGAAAGATTACATCAGATTTAACGTGGTTCACCCAATGTGGGATACGTCCACCAAGAAATAGCCAATATTATTATTCAGTGCTTTACAGAGGAATTAAAATGAATATTTACAGTCTTCCAACACCTCACAGGATGTTCAATGTTTTTCCCTCACTCAGCTACTCTTACTTGCTCACCAAGAAACTTACATGCAAAACAATTGCTATACATATTCTCTCCTTCTTACTTACCCTCATACAATGCATACATGTATATATATCTATTTTGGGTAACTTAAATTTTCTTTTACAATCAATAAATCATCTTTAAAATAATTTATTTATTCTATTTTTTGTTAAAAACAAAAAGTTGTGTCGCACAAGTAACTGTCGCCAGTTATTGCCTGACCGGTACTGGTCACTTCCTGACCTAAACTGACCAATGCCGGTTACACCCTGACTGATGCCAGTTACTGTCAGAACTAGTAACATGTAAAATAAAGTTTCTTTTGAAGCAATTAAGCTCCATTTTCAACAATCTCCCACTTGGAGATCAATTGCTACACTGTACTATGCATCACCATCCTTGGTTCCTTTTCTTGGCCCATTTCTTCCTCTTCAAGTCTTAAACTCGAAGACCAATAGAAGTGGAGTGAAGCTCCAAATTATCCCTTACTAATGGTGTTGGGACCCTAGAATATTGACCAAGTATGAAGGCACATGGGTGCACGGGACACCAGTTATAGAAAGGCACACAAGGAAAAAGAACGCATGAGGAAGAGTTAAGGAGGTATATGGTTCACGTGGCGCGCGAAAGGAGGTTCAACACTTAGCTGATTTAAGAAACAAAGGTAAAACACATGAAAAGCGTGATCGGTTGCGCATGGATAAGATGCCAACCTAGCAATAGGTGGGCCTAGGAAAGAGCATGCCAATGAAGGAATCTTCTATAAGACCATCATGAGATGGAGTGGAGAGCTCAGGCCTGAGGAAACATGCTTGCTGAAAGACCACATTCGACACTTGGCGACGGATATGAGGGCACAAAAGGCGATTTGCTAGCATGGGAAGGTGATAAATACAAGAAACTGTAGCAACAAAATAGAGATAGAGATGAGGAGACCGAGATAACATACAGATGGGGATATAGAGATAGAGGAAGAGATATACACAGATAGAGATAACATCGGTGAAGCTCTGCAGGATTACTATGAGTGGAACTTTGATGTAGAAAGGAGTGTACTAATCTTAGCATTGTAATTTATTTTTCTTTTTGGCATAATTATACAAGCTTAGTGATGTGCATGGCTGCGGTCTGCTCTCTATGGCTCTTTGTAATGAAACGATGAATACAATGAGGTTATCTATTGCATTTGGCTATGAATATCAGTGGGTTTTATGTATATTTTGTTCATAGAAGTTTTCTTTCCTTTCATGCTACGAATGAATGGTTGTATATTTCTTTCTGTTATAATATATGTTATGGAGTCTATTAAAACACTCGGTTTGAAGAAACTACAGGGATCTGGAGGCCGTTCTAAGCCCTATGATTCTTGTATGTCTAAACTTATTTCTTGAATACTCTTATACTACTCATAGATGAATGCTTCTCACTAAAACTCACATAAAAGAAAGACTCAGCACCTATGCGTGCCTCGGGTGAATGCTTAGCTTTTGCAGGTGATAGGTCGGTGCACATGGGATTCCTTCCTTTTATAGTGGGAGTAAAATTGACTACATCTTGGTTCCATTGCCAGGACCTCTTTTCGAAGTTGTAGTGGGATATAACATGCATCATGATCTGTGTAAAGAGTAATGATGGATTGGTTAACATTGGAAAATTTTGAATCGTGGTTCAAGAGCACGGAGGATGAATTTGACTAGAGATTCAGCACTGGACTTGAGTTTGATACATGTAGATGGGTAGAGGAGAATCTCTACCATGATCTATATGAGACTTTTTTCTACTGCTTCCCAGTAGAGTTATTTGGGTGGCTTTCAGCCTATGCATCTAGATCAAGTTGCCATTATGGATTATAAATATGGACTAAAGAAGACTACCAGAGCTTGTAGGAAGCAGATCTGACATGGACCCGTGCTGTAGATCACTGGTGGGGAGGAGTAATAGCTAGCTACACTCTGGAATATGCCATTTCCACGTATTCTTGCCCATAGATTGTTGAGTTTGAGTTTCTACGAGAACCTAGAGGAACCTTTCTACATGTTATTCCTCTAGCAATGAAGATATTAATGGTTACTATGAGTTTAGAAGCGCTCCCAATGGCTGGCTAAACCATTCTAAGTGTTGGGTAATGAAGCTTGGGTGGAGGAAGATGGCAGATGAGATGACAGAAAGGGAGAGGGAAGAAATATGGCTCAAGTATGGTGAAGTGCGTGAAAGGGTGATTACTAGACGATGCGAGGTTGCTAGTGTGATAGATTTAAGGAGACAGACGTTGCGGGAAGGAGTTGAGGTTCACACGGAGGACATGGAACCTAAGCAGTCTGTGCTATCCCATCTTGGCAAGCACGTAAGGGATACCCCTTCGGCTTCTGGTGAGAGCTCGTCGCATGAAGAAAGGAGAGTCGTTGGCACATATCTGAACCCACCTAGTGATTGAGCCTTGGTGCTTGGTTTTCCCAAACCAGGAAGAAGTATTGATCGAGTTGAAACTAGTGGAAGAGATAGATCCATGCCTAGGAGATAGAATTTTACATTCCCTTCTTCTATGGCTGCACATATTCCAGTATTTGGAGGACTTTTTGGACAAGGGGGAAGTGTACAAGCTTTTGGTCTCATATCAGGGAGTGGCTCGGGACAAAGTAGTGGTAGTGGGGTGCTATCATAGACAGTCGGCGCACAGTTCACTAGGACCATGGGGGTGCTTGGCACAGCTCCTACAGGCCCTATTAGACCCAGTGGCTCTGGAAGTATAGGACCCGGTGGACCTGGTGGATCAGGTGATGGAGGAAACACTAGAGGGAACTGAGGCTCTGGTTCAGGACAAGGACCCCAACCACCACCTCAAGTTTTCTTTGAAATGTCTCTGCATTTACCAGATTACAGGGGCATTGAGGATGCTGTGGAACATGTTCACAAGTGTGAACTGCTATGGCGCGCGAAAGGTATCACAACCCCAGAACAAAAGGCTAGTCAATTTGTAACCACGTTGCAAGGGCACGTGCATAGCTGGTATAGAATCATGATCCTCATCAAATGATGGTGGATTACACTACCTTAAAGAATGCATTCCTAGCAGAGTTCCACATTTCTGAGTTCGAGCAAAAAAGCATTAGCACTTTGAAGGAGATACAACAAGGAATGACAGAGAGTGTGCGGGAGTATGATGTGCGCTTTAAAACTCTCTTGTCCAAGTTGTCATATGATATACATCCTTCTCAACATGCACAGTGGTTTGTTGGAGGATTAATCACCCCCTTTTAGAAGGGCCTTATCTCATAAGACTTTTATAGATCCGTGTGAAACATTGGAGGCTGCCTTGCGCGCCGAATTTTTTGGTAGTATTGATACTGGAGTTAGCCCATTCTTGGATGCTCAGATTGCTGCTATGGCTAAGCAGTTGGAAAAGCTATTTGCGAACTCGGTCCATGAGACTCGCAGTGGGTTGTGGTGCACAGATTGTGAGATAGAGGGGTACATTAAGAAAAAATTTCCCCCATAGGACGGTATGTGCTGTGACATTAGATTGTGAAATATATCATGGGGACCATGATGCCGGTAGATGTCCCTTTCTACAATGCATGATTAGGAAGAATGTATCCTGTTATTGCAAGATTTGCACCTCTATGACCCATGATACTAAATACTGTAGGCTCATTGATTAAATACATGAGGTCATTGATCATAAGGTGTGCCAGACCAGCATTGCCGGTGGTTTGAAAAATGATGATCACCATTACAAGGAGTGCGTAGATAGGGGTGCATGTGGAAGGGGTTTTCAAGGAGGATTCTATGGATGAGGTAACTGCGAAGGAAGAATTGATTTCCCACATGGAACATGTTTCAACTGTGGATCTACAAAACATTACAAGCATGATTGCCTAGACTTATTATAGTGCTTGTGGTGCGGAAAGAAGCATAAGTATGAGGAGTGCCCAGAGTTATATGAGCATATGAATCAGTAGCACTGGAAGGAAAAAGGCACTGCGATGGTCAGCATCAAGAAGGCAGACATACAATGGATGCCTCAGGTAACATGGGATGAAGGTTTGGAGCTTGTCTTGGTAACAACAAGGGAAGAAGCCACACACACAAGGGAGATACCAAGATAGAAGAACCTGGTTTCAAGAGAAGAGGTCATTCATGGAAAGTACCCAGACCCCGCACATCAGAAGGAGATATATCAGGACACCATGGATGTTATTCGAAGCTTGCAAGGGGAGATCCAGTGTCTCAAGGAGCAATCCAGGAGGGAGGATCAAGAGGCATAGAAATATGACCTGGATGAGGTCAACGAGGTGTGTAAAATGCTAAGGCAGGAGAACATCATTCCTTTGCTAGGATCCTGGTTGAGAGAGAAGGTACCATGCGCTAGAGAAGAGCATGAGAGACAGGTCTTACACACGAACCTTCCCCCTAACAGCCTCGACTATGACAAAGAGATTACATTGAATGCATTGTGATGGATGGCTCCTCAGCAATATACTCATTGACACTGGCGCGGAGGTTAATGTTTTGAATTTAGATACATGGCATCAGATGGGGAGAACTGCATTACAACCATCTTCAAATGTGTTGTATATGGAAAACAAGACTAAGGCAATTCCCATCGGTGTCTTGAAGGATGCAGCTATTACTATTCAGGAAGCCAAGTTTACTGGGGACTTCGTAGTCTTGGCGCTCACCGAGGGCAGAAGATTTCCCAACACTACTTGGGCACCCTTGGTGTTATAATAACAATGCGGACCTTTGATTCAACAAAGGGTACATTAGGTTTGAGAACAAAGAGGAGTGGGTCATTATACCCCTAGTTGATGGGAATTCAGCGCCCTACATTGAACTATTGGGAGAAGAGGTTCTTGACAAGATTTATGTGTGCTCAATCAGAGACCCTGAGATGGTACACCCTATTAACAAGGTTATCCAGTTTGAAGATGCTTAGTCAGTGAGTGATACCACCAACCTGGTATGTGACAATTGGGCACATGGGACTTACGAATTAATGGGATGGACAGTTGAGAGGATCGGTAACCAAGGTAATAAAGGTGCACACGGTTCATCACCTTGGAAGGGAAAGAACTACCCAAGTACTCAGGAGGAGCCTTCCGTGAGATCTTTCTGTAGGAGATAGAATCTCAGTGGAAGAACAAGAAGGAACAGAGGGAGATGCCGAGTTACGTCTTGCTTGGCACAGCAGCTCGTTGGTGGGCCACGCATCAGGAGATCCTTTTAGAGTGGCGCGAGGTAAGAATTGCTCTCTCTGTCAGATTTTCTAGAAGTAATATACCCACCATCATCAAGGAGTACCATGGGAAGGATCGCACCTCTTTCCATATCTAGGAGTGTGAATGGGTCTGGAGAGAAGGCTGCGGAGGCCTTGCCACCATCCCTCTGGGTGCACAAGTTGTATTCTACATTACAGGGTTGTGTGTGCACATGGTACATTCATTCAGAGACATGTTTCCAGACAAGGAATTGGCAAGAGCTCACAGCTGATCTTATTCAAGCCTTTGAGTATCGGAGTACCAAACCATCGGTTGATAAGGCCTTGCAAGGTATCAAGTGCCTTATGATGGGGGATAGTGTTAGAATGGAAGATAGGTTGTTGGAATTACTAGGTGAACCAGGATTGGAGATGCGCTTCGAAGAGATTGAAGAAATATTCTTTCCTTTTAAGAGTTACAACTTGAGTGCGCATGTTTGGAGAAGGAGAAGGGAAAGTTAGTATATGTGATTGATGGAGAGGAATCAGAAAGTCTTAGATGTTAGCCATTCTGTAGGAATGTGTGAGGTAGTGGACAGTGCAGATGCTCGCGCGCGTGCCTACCATGAGCCTTTAAAGATGAAGAAAGTTAACATCAGTTTAGAAGAAGAACCTAAGGAAGCTATTATTGGAGATTATTAGATGGAGAAGGAAGTGTCAAAGATCATTGATCTGTTGCACAAATTTGAGGATTTATTCCCGTGCACAGGTACCATGAGCTAAAATGCATCCACCATTCCTTGGGGGAGATGAGGATAAAACTGAAGGAAGGTGCACACTTGGTTAGAAAAAGGCCCTACCAGATGAATCCCAACTTACGCGTGAAGGTTAAGGAGGAGATAGACAAGATGATAGCTTCTGGGATCATTGAGGCAAGTAGAAGAATCAGAATGGATAAGTCCAATGGTAATTAGAATCAAGAAGGATGGGCGGATTAGGATTTGTGTGGATTATAGGGAATTGAATGTAGTTTGTGTCATTGATCCATTTCTGACCCCTTCACTAGAAGAAATTTTAAGGAGTTGCTGGGTGTGAAATCTATTCCTTTACGGATGGATTTTTAGGATACCACCAAGTTCTAGATTGCAAAGGAGGACCAGGAGAAGAAGACAACTTTCACCACCGAGTGGGGAAGTTTTGTATATATGGTCATGCCCTTTGGGTTGAAGAATGTGCCTGTCTGTCTTTTCACGCATAGTGGTGTAAGCATTCCAGGACTTCATTCATAAGTTTCTCCAAGTTTACTTGGATGATTGGATAGTATATGGTCTGGTTAAGGACCATTGTGACAACTTGAGATTAATGTTTGAAAGGTGTAGGCAGTTGAGGATATCCCTCAACATTAAGAAGTGTGTGTTTACTACACCCTTTGGGACTTTATTGGGGCATATCATATGTAAGGAGGGCTTGCTGGTAGATCCCACTAAAGTTGCAGTTATTGTGGGGTTAAGGGATCCTACTAGCCAGAGCGCAGTGTGCGGATTCCTTGGGCATATGGGATATTACAAAAAATTCATTAAGGGGTATGCCAAGATCACCGCGCCTTTAGAAGAGCTGCTTAGACACAAAAGTACCTTCCATTGGGGAAAGGCGTAGCAGAGGGCATTTGAACACCTTAAAAGATAGGCTTATTACCACACCTATTTTATGATTTCCCTCTTGGGACAAGCCCTTCCATGTCCATGTAGATGCCTCAGGAACCACCATTGGAGCAGTACTTGCACAACCAGGTGAGGGGATTATTGATCATCCTCTCTGTTTTGTGAGTAGGAAGTTAACACCAACAGAGTAGAATTATACCACAACCGAGCATGAGGCATTGTCAATGATCTATGTGCTTTTCAAATTTAGACAGTATCTGCTGGCAACACCCTTTATATTCTACACTGACCACATGGCATTAAAGTATTTAGTGAACAATCCCATTCTTCAAGGGCACATATGTTGATGGGTGTTATTATTTCAAGAGTTTGAGTTCACCATTGTAGTGAAACCTAGAAAAAGCAATTGTGGACCTGATCATCTGTCAAGAATTTATTTAGGAGAGGACTACAAAGTATTGAGAAAGCAATGCCAAACATGCAACTATTTAGATTACGGTGCACGCCCTCGGATTTAGAAGAGATTGTTGTATTTTTAAAAGAAGGTGTGGCACTGGATGGAATGAGGGCATTGGAAAAGAAGTAGTTTTCCATACACATCGTTCCCTACATGTTGATTAGTAGAGACTTATACAAATTGAGACATGATGAAGTTTTACGCAGATGTGTGTCAGAGCATGAGTGCCTAACCATCATGGAGGAAGCACATAGAGGAAGTGCGGGTGGGCATTATGTAGGTGATGCCACCGCATGCAAGATTTTAATGGCAACTTTATGGTGGGAAACCTTATACAAGGATTGTAGGGATTATTGTAAAGCATGTGACCACTATCAATGCATTGGAAAACTAGGAAGGAGAGATGAAATTCCTTTGCATCCTATTCCTAGCGCGGAGCCTTTTGAAAAGTGGGCAATAGACTTTGTAGGACCTATTGAACTGGCAGCGCGTAGGAATGGGTCACGTTATGTCATCACTTGCATGGATTATCTCATGAGGTGGGCGGAAGCAACCTCAACTAAGGATTACACGGAAATGACAACGGAATGGTTCCTATGGGAGAACATTATCACAAGGTATGGATGCCCTTTGAGTTTGACCAATGATAGGGGTATGCATTTTCTAAATGAGACCATGAGGATCCTACTATCTGAGTTCATGGTGGCTCATCATAAGGCTACGCCCTATCACCCACAAGAAAATGGAACCATGGAAGTATTCAACAAAATACTGAGTCATACCTTGACCAAAATCTATGATGTTGGAAGACAGGATTGGGATGACAAGGTATCAGTAGTTTTATGGGCTTATAGGACTACGTATAAAAGACTAAATAAAGCCACACCTTTTCAATTGGTGTTTGGCGTGGAAGCTATTTTGCTGGTTGAATTTATGTTACCTTCTCTGCAAATAGCACGCACAGGAGGATTAGCTGATGAACAAGTGTTGGAAGAAATAATTGATGAAATAATGAAACTAGACAAGAGATGATCACTTGCCCATTGGAGCCAAACAACGGAAAATGAAAAGAAAAAGGCTTGGCATGATCACCAGATTAGAAACAAGAAGTTTGAGGTTGGGCATATGGTGTTACTGTATGATTCTAAATTTCTGCGCCATCCTGGGAAGTTGAAAGTCCATTGGTTAGGTCCCTACATAATCTTGTACATCCTTGATTCAGGCATGTGCCAGTTACAAGCGCTGGATGGAACGAAGTTTCCTAGACACTTTAATTATAGTAGGCTAAAGCCCTACTATAAATAAGTCTTCTTGGTGTTTGTAAATAAGGTAGTTTTTCCAGTTAGTTTAGAATTTTCCCTTATGCATTTTCCTTTCCTTGTGTTTCCCTTTCGCGTTGTTGTTTTGTTTTGCGCCTTGGGTGCCGGTAACCTTATTTCTATTTTTGGATAATTTGTGAGTGCGCAAAGGACCGTGCATTGTTTAAGTGTGGGGTGGAGAAAAGTGAAGAAGTACGTGATTAAAAGTACCAAGGAAGTTGTGTTGAAGAGCCTTGTTGAGTAGCCCGGTTGAAAGAGAGATGAAGAGAAAAGATAGAATGGTTGGTGCCAGGGTAAAGCTACTTGTAGATCCCACGTACAAAGGAAAAAGAAGTGCATTTAGGGCAGCACGAGGTAGGTGAAAGCAAGAATCAGGACATAAAAGTGCCTTTAGCATGGGGTGAGTGTGTGGAAGTCTCCTGTCATGTTGGTTTGGTTGCACACCAGAAGGTTGGAGGAGATTTCGTGTAGGAAGGGTGCGTGAGGTAAAGAGGAGTTTTCGCGCATGAAGGGTGTGTGAGTGAAGGAACTGAAGATGGGCTTTGTTTTAAAAATCCACATTAAATGAACAAAGTATGGGGTAGGTAAAGTAGCATTTAATGACCAAAAAAATGAAAAACTATAAATAGAGGGTCGAGGCACTCTCATTTTACTTTACAAAAATGAAGAGTTGGAGATATAAGCAAAAGATATAAGCTAGGGTTTTTATCAGATTTGATCAAGGAGAAGATCTGGGTGATTAAAAACGTAAAGAGATAGTTTGAGATTATGAACCAGAAGGGAGGAATTACACGGGCATGGAAAGAAGTAAAAAGATGATGTCTTGTGAAGAATTTATCAAAGTGAGGGTTCAGAAAACTAGGGCACGGGTTTAGAAGAATTATATCGCGGATCTGAGATCAAAGGTTGGGAGAAGGAAAGTAGAGTAACAAGGAAAGGATTGGAGTGACACAATTACCTCAACCATGGCACCAAAGAAAGGAAATGGCAAAGCGAAGGCTAAACAACCAGAACCTGAGGTAGATACAAATGAAGAATGGTATGCAAAAATGTAGTACCCTGATGGAGTGATGATGGGGAAGGAATGGGAATCCCATATGAGGAGCATACTGGTCAGTGACTATAATCACTGCACCAACACTATAGAAAAGGAGATGGCATTAGAATTGGTATGCCCAACCAACAAGCGAACACCTGAAGGCTTTCCTATCTACAATGATGACGCAAAGGTCAAACTAGCGAAGGTTGGGTTGTTGCAGCACTACGAGTTGCCTTATTTTGGAAAGCTAGATCGCTTGTACTAGTGGTTGATGTCTCGAGTGCATGAGGACTACTTCCACTTTGTTGGGTGCAAGATGCGTGTGACTCCTCAATTGATTGCATAGTTTATAGGCCTCATATGCGAGGGAGATAGCTTGGAAGATGACCTTGGCGATAAGGATGCCATTCAGGAGACTGTCACAGAGTATGCCTGCAAGAAAGGGTCATGGTATTATGACATCTCAGACATCAAGGACCTAGTTATGAAGATGGCCGCGCATCTGGTAATGAAGCTAAAGGGCCAAGAAAGATGGATGTAGGTGAACAAGCCGTGGCTACATGTCTGTAGGAAGATTGCAGAGGGGACTATTTATAACTTATCCATATACATTGCCAAGGAAATTGTAAAGTGTGCAAAAGAAGGGACAGGATCATCTTTGGCAATGTCCTACTCATCATAGTGTTTGCAGAAATTGGAGTGTTGGATGCACTAGATAATTTTGTGTGGGAGTACCCAGCCAAATACCCTTCACCCGCGAAGAAGTTTGAAAAGTATGCATGTGATACAATGATGGCTCCCCACAAAGTGTGGCTTGAAAAATGGTATACGTGCTTGAGAAAAGCATTTGGGGTAGAGTGGAAGATCCCTGAACAACTCCCAACAGCCACACAAGGAGAAGCTAAGTTTGCGGTGTACCAGTACTACTACTTGGGCAGGTTTAAACTTATTGACAAATCATGGATCCCTTGGTGAAAACTCCCTTTCGCATTCACTGCCCAATACTTCCAAGTGAGAGTGAACATATTTAAAGAATCGAAGAAGCTAAGGCTAGAGCTAGGAAAGTTGGACCAGGAGTACATGGATATGAGGAAGAAACTAAACTATCCCAAAGGTAAGTTTGCGTACGTGGAGAAGTATGTGTCGCATGAGATCCATATGACTAGGCCAATAATACTTCTCATCATTGGAGGATCCATGACGCGCGTATACATGTGCATAAGGCCAAAGTTTGAGAATGGCATGTACTTGGTGGATGAGATCTCTATACCTGAAGACCCCTTGGGAAAGAAGAATCCATCATCTAAGAAGAGGGGTAAAGGAGAGGAAGGAGCACCAAGTGTACCAACTACTCAGACAGTGAGCATGCCTTCTATGAGCACCAATCCAAGCACCTATTTTTGGAGAAAGAAGTCTCCTGTAAAGGAGAAGACACTAGAAGTAGAGGCACCCAAACAACCCACCACCATGGATGAGTCACAAGAAGAATAAGAGAAGGTAGAATCTCCTGACCAGAAAACACCTCTCAGGAAGAAGCGGAAGGTGGATGAAAAAGCTGACTTAGAGGCGACCAACAACTTGGAAAGATACCTGGGAGAAGGAGAGGATGAGAGTGAAGAAGGTGGCAATGAGGAGGAAAAGCTAGAGAAATACAAGGAACCCCTGGAGCCTCATGTATTTAGTGTCTATGACTCGGAGGAAGAGAGTGGGGATAAAAAGAAAGAGTTTGTATTCGTGCGATGGAAAGGCATACAAGGTGATGAAGGCACTGAAGATACAAAGACGGATGAGAAGGATGCCATGGAGAAGCGGGGAGACATAAGTTTTACTAAGGAGTAGATAACTGAAGTGGCAGAGTGAGAAGTGAAGAAGATGCTCAAGGCCCTTATAGACCAGGAGTTAGAGTGTAGCGCAGACATAGTGCTAAAGGAAGGGAAGGAGGAGAGCATTGAAAAAGGAAAGGACAACCTAGGAGGCCCCACTCTGACAGTTAGCTTCCCCAAAGGCGCGCGCTTGGGTAGAATACCTCTGGATGTAGAATAGAGGAAGATAATGGGCTACATGGATGATTCAAGGAAGGTGCTATGCACATGATTCTAGAACACGATACCCACTGAAAGACTTATAGCCATGGGATCATTCGAGAAGGAGGGAACGTACCCCAGGACCAAGAAGATGCTTTCTTGGGAGTTTGAGTCCCATGTCTATGAGACAGACTTTGAAGTCTACCAAAAGGCACTTATCACGCTGCCAGAGTCTAAGGGAGATAACCCCTTAGTGAATGCCCAGGAGCTCTCAGATGAGAAAATCTGCAATGCTCTAAACAAGGTCGCGGTGGAAACAGAGGTGATGTTATTCGTGTGGAATGACAGCATAAGGGATTTAGAGGGAAAGCTAGCCAAGAAGGAGGAAGAGTTGGCTAAGGTGGCTAGAAGCTTAAAACAAGAGGAATTAATCAGCTTGTAGCTAAAGCGCGAGCTCAAGGAGGAGAAGGCAAAGGTGTAGGAGGTCTATAAGAAAGTAGACTCAATAAAAAGTTCCATCATTTTGAAACACCCAGATCTAATGCCTATCCCTGAGAGGTACGCATCGACCTTGGAATGCCTAGAAGACTTAATGCACATCCTCACCATGGAGAGGCGACCCTTGGCATTTGAATCTATGGAGGAAGTGGCCACGTGCCTAAAGGAGGAGGACCGGTTAAAAGTGATAGCACTTGTTGCCGAGTACAGCCAAGTACTCGTAGAGACAAAGGTTGATGCCTAGTCTGTAGAAGCCGCATACGACACATGCGTAGATTGAGATAAGGTGGAAAGCTCTTTGGCTGCCATGCTTGAAGCAGAGCTAAAGGAGTTCCAGGAAAAGAACAAGGGGAACAAGGCAGAAAGGGACAAGGTTTTGGCCAAAGTAGAAAAGAAATCAGAGGCGATTGAGGCTTTAAGAAGCTCAACTAAGGCCCGGCTAAAGGAACTGTACCCCCATATTACAAGGAGAATGGACAAGCTCGCGAACCTGGGAAAGGAAATGGAACAAATTGTGGGCACCTTGGGTGCCCAGGGAGCTAGTCTAAGCTTTAATGAATTAAGCACCTTGGTGGGCAACCTATGCGCGAAGGCAAAGGGTGAGGTCAAAGTATGGAACAAGCTGGAGGTAGATCTGTGACGGGAATTTCCCAGCCTTCTGTATTAATGTCCCCCCCATTCTTCATTCTTTCCCCTATTCTTTCATTCCTTATTCATTTTTGTAATATTTGTCTACATCTTGGTTCCATTGAACCAACTTGCACCTTGGTCAAGTAGAATGTTTTCGAGGGCGAAGAATAGGTGTAGTGTGGGGTGATGTTGGCTCCTTAGAATATTGACTAAGTATGAAGGAGCGTGGGCACGCGGGACCCTAGTTATAGAAAGGTGTGCAATGTAAAAGCACGTAGGAGGAACAACTAAGGAGGCATATGGTTCATGTGGCACGTGAAAGGAGTTTTGGGACTTAGCTGATTTAAGAAACAAAGGTAGAACACATGAAAAGTGAGATCAGTTGCGTGCGGATAAGATGCCATCCTGGCAACAGGTGGCCTAGGAAAGAGCATGCCAGTGAAGTAATCTTCTAGAAGACCATCATGAGATGGAGTGGAGAGCTCAAGCTTGAGGAAACATGTTTGATGAAGGAACACATTCGATACTTGGCGACAGATTTGAGGGTGCGGCAAGACGAGTTGGCAGCGTAGGAAGGTGATAAATAAAAGTTCTTGCAATGGGAAAATAGAGACAGAGACAAGGAGACCGAGATAACATACAAATGGGGATATAGAGATAGAGGAAGAGATATACATAGAGAGAGAGAGATAACATGGGTGAAGCTTTGCAGGATTACTGTGAGTGGAACTTTGATGTAGAAAGGAGTGTACTAAGTTTAGCATTGTAATTTCTTTTTCTTTTTGGCATAATTATACAAGCCTAGTGATGTGCATGACTGCGGTCTGCTCTGTATGGCTCTTTGTAATGAAACAATGAATACAATGAGGTTACCTATTGCATTTGGATATGAATATCAGTGGGTTTTATGTATATTTCATTCGTATAAGTTCTCTTTTATTTCATGCTATGAATGAATGGTTGTATCTTTATTTCTGTTATAATATATGGTATGAAGTCTTTTAAAACACTCGGTCTAAAGAAACTATAGGGATCTGGAGGCCGTTCTGAGCCCTATGTTTCTTGTATGTCTAAACTTCTTTCTTGAATACTCTTATACTAATCATAGATGAATGCTTCCCACTAACAATCACATAAAAGAGAGACTCGGCACCCGCACGTGCCTCGGATGAGCACTCAAGTTTTGCTGGGTGATAGGCCGGTGCACATGGGATTCCTTCTTTTTATAGTGGGAGTAAAATTGACTACAAATGGCTTTGTTAGCATATTTACAGGGTTCTCATCTACATGGATTTTCTCTAACTTTAGTTGTCCATCCTCCAACACTTGCCGTATGAAGTGATACCTCAATTGAATATGTTTTATTTTTGAATAAAATTCCAAGTTCTTTTCCAGATGAATCACACTCTGACTATTACTATATAATTTGCAATCCTCTTTCTCCTTACCCAACTCTTCCATGAACCTGCTAATTCATATCATATCCTTGATAACTTTTGTAGCTACAACATACTCTGCCTCTGTAGCAGACAAAGCCACAACCTTTTTCAATTTTGAAATCTAGCTAACTTTTGTTCCACCTACTATGAAAATATATCCAGTGGTGCTCCTCCTGCCATCCAAATATCTAGCCATATCTGAATCAACATAGCCACATAAAGAAGTATATGACCCTCCATAACATAAATCCATGCCAGATGTCCCTATCAAATACATGAGAATCCATTAGACTGCTTTCCAATGTTCTTTACCTAGATTAGCCATAAACCTTCTCACAACTCCCACTGCATGTGCAATGTATGATCTAGTACAAACCATGGCATACATAAGACTTCCTACTGTTGAAGCATATGGAACATGTGTCATGTACCCAACATCCTCGTGTGGTGAAGGACACTGATCTTTGCTCAATGTGAAGTGTCCAGCCATAGGTATACCTATTAACGCGAAATCAGAGCACCCCCAAATGAGTTCTACATGTTTGCTTTTCTAAGGTAGAGTCATTTGGTGTGATCACATAACATTGAACTTTCCCAAAGGTGTGGGACCTTGCAAAATGGGAAAACTCTCCATATTGAAGGTTGGTTCCTTATTCATCTATTTAGGTGTATACATAAGGATTTGTAGAGGATCTATCTCTATGCCTAATCTAAAACTTGCCAAGGAGACAAGGATAAAAGAGTAAAAGAAATAAGAAATGACTAAACTACCAGGTGATGGACCAACAGAATGATGAACACTTATTTTTCTAATAAACACAAACCAACAAAATGCATACAATAAACAAGCACAGATAGCTAGATATGTAATGGGAGACTAGATGAAAGCAAAAGAGACAAGAGAGGATTTAAAATCGATCAAAGACATGTTTTATTACTCTATAGATTGATATAGTCCATTACAAAGTAGCCAAGAGGTAGAAACGTAATGGGATTTTGATAGAAGACCTGAACCCCACAGATCCCTTTGCCAGAAGGAGGAGGGAGCTTGCAAAAAAAAGAATGTCCAACCCTTTACAATGAATCCTGCCCCCGTATTTATAGATTCAATCAGACAGAAGGAAGAGAGAGAAAAGTGGGAAAAGAAAGTTGAAGTTTAACCACTAATGTTAATGCTTCCAATAAAATCTACCACAAAATCCATCTTTACTGCATCAATATTTGGTTTGGCACCTTGAAGGAAGAGGAAACGAAGAAACAAATCAAATCTGATCTAGTTGTTGAGGCAAGAATATCTTGCATTGAAAGCTCGAAGATGTTTCCTCCATTTTTCTTCACCTAACCTCCTTAAAATTAAAGTTTCAGACCTCCATGAAACGGGTGAGGCTGAGATCTTTCCAACGGCATTATATTTTTAATTTTTCAAGCCCTGAGTCGAACGATATGCCCCTTCGAAGTTTGTATCAGGTCCGTACAGGAGGGTGGGAAAACAACTTGAAAATTTTATCTTTTAGCTTGGCTTTGACTCAGGCCCAAATGCTGACTTTTTCCTTGGGCAGAGTTGCTAGCCATTTTACAACTTTAACCCCTTGAATCAGCACCATACTGACACTTGGCATTCTCTGCTTATACCTTTATACTTAGCCAATTTTGAAGTCTTTTTTGTCCACCTTTTGACTCTGTTTCCTCTTATGTGGAATTGTGGTCGATCTAATATTTGGCACAGGGGAAAAATATGGATAATAATGCCAACAAGTTTTGACCTTTACATATTAAACCTTTCCAACACCTTATTGATATAAGCCTCCTGAGACAAATACAATTTCTTGTTTTTCCTCTCTTGGTGAATTTGCATGCCAAATATTTTCTTTGCAGCTCCCAAATCCTTCATTGCAAATGTGTGAGCTAACCTTTATTTAAGTTTACCAATGTCATGCATACTAGATCTTGTAATCAACATATCATCCACATAAAATAACAAAATAACATAGCTCCCATTTTTAATCTTTTTAAAATAAACACAATGGTTAGATTCACATCTCATATAACCATGCTCATGCATAAAACTATCAAATCTCAAATACCATTGCCTTGGAGCTTGTTTGAGCCCATATAGGCTCTTTTTCAATTTACACACAAGTTTCTCCTTACCCTTGACTTCATAACCAAACAAATGCTGCATATAAATCTATTCATCCAAATCACCATGAAAGAAAGTCGTCTTCACATCTAGTTTCTCTAAATGCAAATCTTCTACTACAACTAAGCTCAATACAGTAAGAATATAAGTCATCTTAACAACAAGAGAAAATATTTCACCAAATTCAATACCTACTTTCTGTGTAAATCCTTTTACTACAAGCCTTGCCTTATATCTTTTCTATCCACCCTCTTCTTTCTTGATCCTGTAAGCCCACTTGTTTTACAATTTTCTCTTACCTGCTGGCAATTTAACCAAGTCCCAACTTTGGTTTTGTTCCAAGGATTCCATCTCCTCATTCATGTCATGCTCCCACTGGACATGGGTATTATCTTGCATTACTTCTTCAAATCTCTCTGGTTCACCATTATCATTCAATAATAAATAAAATTGATAAGGTGTAAATCTTTGTGGAAGTTTACTTACCCTTTGTGACCTTATCACAGGATTTTGGGGTACCGGAGGATTAATTTGGACCTCCTAGACATTTGTATCAAAATCTAATAGTGACTGATACCGGTCACCTATAATTGACATTGGTTCTGTTAACCGATGTCAATTTGACTCTTTTGTAACTGATACCGGTTCTACTGACCGATGTCGGTTAGGTGTAAACCGACACCAGTTACTATGTAACCATGTAGGTAATACTTTTAAATCTGAGAGTTCATTTTCATTCACAAACTTCTCAACTGGTTCATCCTTGGGTACCAAAATTTGATCCTTGTACATTTTTTTTTCATTTCATTCAACATCACGAATCCTAATAATTTTAGAATTCTCTAAATCCTAAAAACGGAAACCAAAATCACCAGATCCATAACCAATGAAAGTCCATCTCTTGGATTTTGCATACAACTTTTTCTTGTTTTCCTTATCAACATGCACAAAATCTTTTGAACCAAAAACTTTAATAAAAGAAAGACATACCTCTTTTCAAGTCCAAGCTTCCTCTGGTATTCCTCCATCTATTGAACTTGAAGACCCACAGTTAATCAAACAAACCGCTGTATCAATTGCTTCTGCCCAAAACTATAAGGGCACTCTAGAATGTATTCTCATACTTCTAGCACATTCCATGATTGTCATGTTCATTATTTCTGTAATACCATTCTCCTGTGGTGTTTTTGGAACCGTTCTTTCTCTACGTATCCCATTCAATAAACAATAATAATTAAAAGCCTTGCTACATTATTCACCACCATTATCAGATCTAGGACACTTTAACTTAGAATTTGATTCATTCTCAACAAGAGCTTTTCATCTTTTAAAAGTCTCAAAAATATTATTTTTACATTTAATATAATAAACCCATATCTTTCTTGTAGCATCATTAATGAAAGTAACATAATACTAGGATCCTCCATGAGAAGATACCTAAGTTGGTCTCCACACATCTAAGTGTACAAGCTCCAATTTTTTCTCCTTCTTAGTTGCCCCAACTTTGAGAAATCTCACTCTCTTTTTCTTTCCAAAGATACAATGCTCATAAAAATCAAGATCTAAATCTTTCAAATCTGATAACTTACCCTTAACCTTTAAGATCTGTATTTCTGTTTGACTCATATGACATAACCGATTATGCCACATGCATGCATCTGAATCTGAAGTAGATAATGTAGAAAAGGAATCAATAATACAGGTGGATAAATATAATGTTCCTACCTTCTTACCTCTTACCACAAAAAAAACACCCTTGGTGACTTTCCAAGAGTTTCCTGTAAAAGTAACCATACAACCAGATTCACCTAGTTTCCTTGTAGAAATAAAATTCCCCCTGAAACTTGACACATGCCTCACATATTTGAATACCCATATATTTCCATTCTATAATTTTAGATGATATTTCCCTTTACTAGTAATACTGCAAGGTTCATCATCACCCAAATAAACATGCCCAAAATTTCCCTGGACATAATTCCTGAAATAACCCTTATTAGGGGCTGCATGGAAAGAAGCTCCTAAATATAAATTCCATGATTCAATTCTATTATCTAAAGAAATAATAAGATCATCTTGCATTACCTCTGATGCAACAAGATTTTCTTCTTTACCTTTTTCTGGTTGTTGGTTCTCTTTATCCTTTGACCAATAACCTTTCTTTGCATGTCCTTTCTTTCCACATTTCCAACAAGTAATTCCCTTAATTCTGGATTTAGATCTGCTATCCCTTGACTTTGATTTTCCATTACTCTTACTCTTAGATATCTCCTTCTGCCTGCCTCTACTTTCTACATTCAAATCATTTCTAGATGATGATTCATCTGTACTCTTCCTACGAATTTATTCATTCAAGATTATAATAACCACATCATCAAACTTTAAAATATTATTAACGGATGTTGTATTACTAACAACAATTACCAACTTATCCCAACTATCAGGAAAAAAAATAAGAATAAAAGTGTTTTTATTTCATCATCAAATGGTGTAGCAACCGATTTGAAATTATTTACAGTAGATCGGAAATCATTCAAATGACTAGATGCAGATCCACCTTCATGCATCTTAGAACTAAACAGTTTCTTCATCAAATAAATTTTATTTGAAGCACTAGGTTTTTCATATAAATTAGTAAGAGATTTCATTAAATCTACCATAGAAGGCGCTTCTGTAATATTGGAAGCCACTAATGCTGTCATGATCAATCTTATAGATCCCAAAGTCTTTCTGTCAAGAATATTCCATTCTAAATAGGTCAAGACTTCTCATCCAACGGTAAATATAAATCTCTTTGATATAGATAATACTCAATCTGCATCTTCCATAGTTGATAATTACGACCATCAAATTTCTCTACCTTGTATTTGTTTTCTTTTGCCATTGTTGTAGCTCCCACTCAATCAGAAAACCCTCTGTGAGTAAATATGTCAACACACAAAGCCCTCAAACAAAACTCTGATACCAGTTGTTGAATTTAAACCATATAACAATGTTGCAAATATCTATAATTAAATAAAACATACAAGCAATGAATGCAGAAATAACCAGAAGATAAAATAAACAAGAGAAAGATTACACCAGATTTAATGTGGTTCACCCAGTGTGGGCTACATCTACCAAGAAACGACCAATATTATTATTCAATGCTTTATAAAGGAAATACAATGAATATTTATAGTCTTCCAACACCTCACAAGATCTTCAATGTTTTTCCCTCACTCAGCTACTCTTTCTTGCTCACCAAGAAACTTACATGTAAAACAATTGCTATATATATTCTCTCCTTCTTACTTACCCTCACACAATGCATAAATGCATATATATCTATTTTGGGTAACTTATCTTTGCTTTTACAATCAATAAATCATCTTTAAAATAATTGATTTATTCTAATTTTCATCAAAAACAAAAAACTACGTCGCACAGGTAACCATCTCCAGTTACTGTCTGACCAGCACCAGTCACTTCTTAACTTGGACTGACTGATGTTGGTTACACCCTGACTGACACCAGTTACTGTCAGAACCAGTAACATGTAAAAACACGTTTCTTGTGAAGTAATTAAGCTCCATTCTCAAGCATCTTCCTTTTCATTGGAGTTTGGATAGCCAACCTAGAGGGAGCTAAGGAGGAGGGTTCCTCTAGAGGAGGAGCAACAATCATCAAAGTGGAACTTGTGGGAGTGGGAAAAGTAGTTACCAAAGATGAAGGAGTAGAAAGGATGGACGCGAATATGGCAGAAGATGTGGGAGGTGGAGAAGGCATGGAAATTGGAACAACGGAAGGAGATGGAAGATGTGTTTTGGGGGTAGAACCCGAAGTCATACCTATTCCACCTGAAAAGGGAGACATGGATGAGAAGACACTTTCCATGAAAGATACGAGTGAAGATGATGATGATGGAGGTGAAGAAAAGGTATCATGAGTGGAAAATTGAAAGACTGATGAGATTTTTTAGGTAGAATATGGAGGAGGAAGGTGAGGAGAGGAAATGCGAGGAGGGGATGAGATTGAAAGGGCTATGTCAGGATGATGAGTAACAATGGGGACTATTTGAGTGATGGGAGAAGAAGAAGGAATGATATGGGTAACCAAGATGCTCACGGGTGCATCCTGTGTACACAAGGGATAAGGGGAGTCAATCACAACAATAGATGAAGTAGGGACAATAAATGAAGGATGAGGATGCTTGGTTCCACCACTGTAAAATTTAAACTTAAATTTCCTTGTAGAATCCTAACTTTTATCTTTTTCCTCATGAGAGGGGCCTGCCTCTGACACATAAGTGACTTGAAGCTTTGCCAATTAGGGATCTCTAGGCTGAATGTTCCATGATTACAACCATGTGTTGGTTCGAAGGAGGATGTGAGAAACCCTATCCTTAATGGATCTATATTATTTATCATACCATTTGACTGGAGGAAATCCCAAGTTTTCTCCATCCATTTGTTCACACATAGAGTCCAAGCCATTTCCATCATTAATTGACCCTTCAAGAATATCCAAAAGATGTAGAGTTACTATCTCATCTATATTTAGTCTTCTATTATCCTTCCTTCAAATTTCTACTTCATTCCTGCAATCATCCCAAATGTCTTCAAGGTTTGGGGTGTGAATTTTCATTATTCCATAAGCTTTTAGAATGCTTCGATAATCAAAACCTGGCCTTGGTGGCATATTAATTTTAATCTCATTTTACATTTCATTGATGATGTTCTTATCTTTAATAAAAAAGGTGTAAGTGTATCTTCTAATGGAGATAGGGAAATCAACCCATTACTTATGCTTACTATGTTGGAACTTTTGAAAGTTCAAAAATTTCCTAACCAGCTCCATGAGGATCCATATGTCACTAAAAAACCTAGAAAGACAAACTTGAGACCCTAGGAATGCTACAACCCATAAATAGGTGAATTTATGAAATTGCAAAAATATGAAAACCCATTTTGACATTGCATTCCATGAGACATCAAAAACCATTTTCTTCAAGAGATTGGGTTCCAATCTACAGATAACGTTGTACAAGAAAACATCGTTAACTCTTCAGAAATGTTCCTCACTTCCTTAGAGAGATAGTAAGGATAATACTTATAAACATGGTTTGAGGGCATGGAGGCCTTAGTATTAAACCCAAGATAAAGTCTCATTCTTGCTACAACATAAGTGACCTATGACATCATATAGAATATATCTACAATTAAAACCGCTTTTATCTAGATGTCAGTAATGTCATTGATGAGTGCACCCCAATCAAAGAATTGCTCATTTTTCCATATGATAGTGAGGAATTGGTATATCAATCTTTGAAAATATCTATCATTAGGGAGTCCAAATAATCTGTTGATAAGTGTTATAATATTGTCTAAATTTCCAAAATGAAGTCAGTTTTAGGTACGGTTTTTGGAAAATTAGACAAAGAAGACTTGGGTTTAAATAATTATTTTTTGCTTACATGCTTGACACAATCATCCAAACTCTCATCCCAAGCTTATTGAGTTGTCGTAGGATTTGTCTTGATATATGTAGTGAAATTAGGGAGATTGAGAAGATCGTCAATTTATCCCATGTCCAACCTTACTACAACCTCACCCCCTTAATTTCAAATAGACCTTGAATATGATTCGTAATGATTAGCACATGCAAGAAGGAATTCTAGGCATTGGCCAAATGTAGCCCGATATTACAGATACACTACATCTATGACATCTTCGAAGAACTTTTTACGTTGTTCCAAAAATATTTCATGTCAATATGTCCTAACTCCCTGTCCCTAATATCAATATTGGGGGGAGGTATGATCCCCTGAAATTTGTACTTCATCTCTTTAGATGAGAAATTTTTCCCATTGTCTTGACCTGGATCAGACATAAAGGACTAAAGAAAAATATCTGTAAAGTCCCTAAAATATCCTCAAATAAGTTCAGATTTTAACCCCTCCAATGCATGCTACACAGTTTGACAAACATGTCGAAAAAGAGAACTTGGTGAGAAAATTGAGAAACTTGATATATCGTTAGAGTTTGATCCTTGTTCAACACCTCGAGAAACCTGATACAATGTTGGTATTTACAACTTGTTTGGCACTATGAAAATCCCAACACACTGGCGGAGATACGACTTTATTCAATAATGGAAGATTTCTGACACACTATTCAGGAAAGTAACCTCCTTCAACAAAGGAAAAACCTTAAATGTGTTTTTAGGTTAAAAATTATTAAATAACTTTTTCCAACTTGTTCCCTCAGAAACCCTTACCAAAATTAGCAACTAAAAACCTAAAAAGGTTCACACTTTCCTAGGTAAGACAAAAATAAAAACAACTAGAAAAAGACAAGTGGAGAGTAAGAGACCTTTGAAAATTTGAAAACAACTCCTCAATTTAGTAAATACGTGGATAATAACCTCTAAAAGGAAAAACATGATTCAATTAGAAGGACAGTTACTTACCAAAAGGAGAACCAAAACTTAAAACCCATGAACATTAATCAAAAACACCAATTGGGATTTTGGTGTGCAAAAACAAGAGGGAAATCGAATTTTCACACAAAGGAAAAAGTACAAATGATGTAGAAATACCACCTATTTATAAATGAAATCACATTAATTACACATAAGCCGACATGTGTGGGCTATCAAATCCACCTTGGCATTCATTGTTTTGACTTGAGGGTGGGAGTTTTACTGCACAAAACGCCTCATAAAAGTGTGTAATTGGGTCCCAAAAACCTGACAAAAAGGAGTCCAGAAGGGATTCAGGGTTCGGGTTCGGGGAACATGCAAAATATGACATGTAACTCGCTTACCATGTTTCGATGTCTGGAAACCAAAATTCTGACATATCGCAGTGTTACGGGTTCGAAAAACACATGTCATGTTGCATGTGTTTACAAGTGAGATGTTCCGATGCATTCGAAACATGACATGTCGTAGTGTGTCGAGTTTTTGGGGGCAGAAAGCACAAAACACTTAACATGTAAAATTCTAAGGAAACCCAAAAATATGACACACAGGACAAAACAAACATCTTTAAAATAATTCCTGAATGGAAGATGAATTTTAATAGGTTCATCGACATGAAAATTCGATTGGTTATCTCCATTTTATCAATAAACTTAAAAATGGGATAACAACTGGCTCAAACTGGGGACTTCCTTTGGTAACTCGAAGGAAGAGGAAATCCCAGATCTCAACATTGTCAATCCATTAGGCTGATTAGTCTAGAAGAGTAGAAAAGGGACATAAACAAAATAAACATACCAAAACCAAAGTAAGGAATAAAAATAAAAAACACCAACAGAAAAGGAAACATACGATCGAAAATTAAACTATGATACAAAGCAAGAAGAAATTTATCTACTTCCTAAACAACTTGAGATATTTCCTATTGTGGGGTAGTGGGAGTTGAGTTCTGTCCAAATACGACAGGTCAAAGCAATTCTCTCCATAGGGAAGATGAATCTTGAAGGGTCCTCTCCATAGAGAGTAAAATTTATTGTGCATTCCTAATATGATATCTCTTACATTTCTTAGCTTTCTTATCAAGCACTGTTTTGACCCTCTCTTGATGCTCCATGATCTTTTCAACCACTTTCAATCTCTATTCTTTCAAATCTATCAAGTACATGATTATTTTTTCTAGAAAATCCTAGAAGGTATCATCTTTGATCATTTTTGCCAACTTCAAGGCCAAAAATTATGAAGAGATAGGAATTTCAGCATCAAATCCATAGAAAATTGAAAAGGTGACATCCCAATATCTGACTTTGGAGTAATACGATCATCCTAGAGCTCATTTTACAATTCTTTGTGCCACGTTTATTAATTTTTGTCAACCAACTTACTGATTATGGTCACCAAGTTTTTATTAATTGATTCCTCCTGACCATTTTCTTGAGGGTAATAATCAGACGAGTGATACAAAGTAATCCCATAACCATATAAAAATTTAGTGAGTTCATAAGATGAAAAATTAGAAGTGTTATTGGTACCGATATTTTGAGGAACATCAAATCTGACTATTATATTCTCCTTGATGAAGTTGTAAACAACTTTGGACGTAACATGTTTTACCAGGATGACTTCCACCCACTTTGTGAAATAATCAGTTGCAGTCAAGATATCACTATATCCAGAAGTAGACAAAGGGTGCAAAACTACAATAAAATCAATTTCCCACTGCTGAAAGCATTCATCAATCACTATTAGCCTTAGGGGAAGTGCTGCTAATTTTGGATGACCAATGAATTGTTGACATGCCTCATACTTTTCTACCCACATGGATGCATCTCAAAAAAGAGTAGGCCAATAATATCTTTCTTGCAGGATTTTTTGAGCTTTAGCAGATGCTTAGAAGTGTCCTCCATAGGACAAATTATGATATGCCTCTAGGATCCTACCCTGATATGTTTTATCTATGCAACAAATAAAAACTCCATCAATTCTTCTTTTAATATAATCCATAGTCCCACAGCACATACTTAGCTGACCTCAGCTTAATTGTTCATTTTGTTTAGGACGCATATGTTTAGGACACTCTGCATAAGTTAAAGAGAAAGCAATAAATGAATACCACTCATCCATTGTGCTAATGAAAAAGACCATGGGTGATTCTTCATTGGTTTCCTTAGTTCCATTAACTTATTCCTTGAGATAATTTTCGGCAATTAGTTGACACAAACCTCTTCCACACACAAGATTAGTAGGTTCAATATCTACATCATATTATTGCACCTTGGAAATCAAATTGCCCCACTGAGTACCTAACTCTTGCTAAGTAAGGATGGAATTTACTTCCATATCAGGAAAGAGGGCCAATGTATGAAAATTCAGGATTTAATACTTAGAATGTTTTACATCTCAGACCAGTGCATAACCATGCTTTTCAATTGAATGCATCTTCATCTCATGATCCTTCAGAGGGAAAATCATAAAGGTGATAAGAGACTCAAATTCCTCAATATTATTTTGCATTAGAGGCTTAGTTGTACATGATGAATTCTTTTGAAAATCAGGGCATACCAATATTGGAGGATGAGTTGTGGATTCCTTGATTTCGTCAAAGGTGAGCTTTCAAAAAAAATTCCATCAAAATGGAACCTTATCTTTCATCATCTCAATGATGTGTTGAGTATTATCAGTGAAATATGGAACAAATCATCTTAAGAAATTGACTTTCCCCAAAAGTGAGTGTACACCTATTTTTCTTGTAGGAAGTGTTGGTATCCAGATTTAATCTCCTTCACAACTTGAACAAGTATCATGAATTTTCACAAGACACTCAAGGATAGATAGATGTTTTGTATGTCATTTGTAGCCGAGGAAGCACACCTATCTGCTTGTTTGCATTCAAGAATTGAGGGAGTGGATAGCACCTTCAAGAGGGTTTTGATCTAACCCTCACTATTTTAGGTTGTGCCTATCAACCAAGGCAAGAGAACTTTTATTGCAGCCCCTATATGGTAAGGAGATGGAGATGTCCTTGTGTTTTGCATATAATATGGAAGAGGCTTTGTGAAAACATGATCAAGTATCCATTATCCAAACTCAAAGGAGTTGTCACTACTAAATGATGGAAATGTTCTCAAAACAAAGCTAGAGATGCTAAAGACATGATAAAACCCTGGTCAACTTTGTGCATTTTAGTGAAAGGATTGAATTCTTTTGTGGACACACAATGCAAATGCAGGGGTATTGTAGGTAAGATGAGTTAGTTTAAAATGAAATTCTGATGAGAGATGTTGGAACAAGAGTAGTTAGGAGTCATCACCTTCTTTGGGAAACTTTGCAAATGAATTAGAACACCTAAACAACAGAGATGTTTCAATGAATCTGAAGTGCTCTTTCAACCAGGATGTGTGCACACATGGATGCCCAAATCTGCACTATTCCATACAAACTTTGATAACCTGCCACAAAGGCTTGAAGCAAAATACCAATGAAGCATCCAGGAATCCCTATTTAATCATGACCTAAGGTGCACCCAAAGGTTTACAGACAGTCTCATTAATCAAGGACAGTAAGATGATTTTAAATCTGTTTATCTTCTATCAGATGAAAGCTCTTCTGAATACAAGATTGCAAATGCCATTAAACCATCAACCAGAAATGAGACCCTGTATGATCAGAGAGATCCTAAACACAAGACTGAAACATGAGCATGAAACACAAATTGAAAACATACTGAAATATAAGTGTATGCAAGCTTTGTCAAGAGATAAAACCAGTTAATCCAAGAATTTGATCAAATGTATCAGCAAGGGAATGTTATTTAGAACAATCTCAAAGCTTTTTGATGGCTTTACAGCTGAAACCAACTCAACATGATGAACATTTGATGCAAACAGGAACCAAAAATGGCTCTCAGGCAGTCTCTCCAAAAAGAAATGGACTTCTTCTAGTTTTTCACATGAAAATTCTTCTCTCCTCCTCCAAAATTCTCAACAGAACTCTAAAATGCCTCCAAATTACATCATATACCTTCTTCCAGCTTGGATCCTTGCATCCCAAGCAAAGAATATGCCAAAGGGATCAAATTTGTTACAAAACCCTATCCATTTGATGAAAAATGATATAAACTATAAAACAACTCCCAAATGCCAGAGATGCACAAATATTTTAAAATATTACATGAACTCGGATCCTTATCCATCCACAAGGTCACGTTTTTGTCATTCCACCATGCCAGCATGCATTTGCAATCATTTTTCACCTTTTACTTCATCATTTTAACTCTGTAACTTTTCATTTTTTACCTTTCACGTGTTTTTTACGGGCTGAGAAAAATATTTCATGAAAAACACTACAGGGCACTGAATCAGCTCAAAAAATGATGCCATTGCACTCAAAAGGCCGAAAGGATGCAAAATCATATAAAATTTCATGTGATTTGGTGCAGAAATGACGATTCCAAGTTCTTGGAGCTTCCATGGCGCCCAAAAAGTGAAAATGCACAACAACCATTGATTAAAATCAACTTTAAAATTCCTCCCTCCACATGTCTCGATGAGATCCTAAAATATTACCTTTTTTCCCTTTACATGAGGTGGGACACATGTCCAAACATGATTGGGGTGGGCCTCCCAATCCTTAAAACACATTTTAAACCCTTTTGAACTCCGAGAAAATTTTGAAAATTTTCCCTGCATGCCCCTTGAATGTGCCATGTGTCCTCATGTGGGCCTCCACCAAAACCGTAGGCCAATTTGATGAATTTTGCCACTTTTTTGAGAAAAGGAAAATTTTCTCAAAATGCTTCGTGCCCCCGAACGCCCGCTGCTTCTCTGCCACGTGTCGCTCTCCCATTGGATGTGGAGCTGACTCATCAAATTTGCCTTCATTCCTATGCGAGCACAAAATCCTCTATGGGCCCATGCTCTTCCTTTTCCTTTTGAAACATGCCACGTGTTGCCCTCTGATTGGATGTGGGGGCACACCTCCAAATTTTCTACGGATCAATTTTTTACCATGAGATTTTTCACCAAAATTTTGCAAACTTTTCAACTTCCTCTCCGCACTCCAAACCTCCACCAAATTTAGGACACGTGTCCTGTTTTCATTGGACGCAGGCCTATTCTTCATTTTTTACCTTTTATACCAAGGGTAGAAATTACCAAAAATTTTCTTCGCCCCCCATTCCTATTTCTCCTCCCGAACACGTGTCACCTTCCTACTCGTCGTGGGCCTTTAGGAAGAAATTGATTTCAGCATTTTAAAGCCAAAAACTTCAAATTTTTCCAACCATTCGCCTCTCCATGCTAACTCTCTTGGACGTGTGTCACCATCCCATTGGGCACGGGTTTTCGTGCCAAATTTTTCCTCTAGCGTTTTGAAGCCAAAATTTTCAAACTCTTCCAAGTCCCCGCTTTTCCAGTTGACCTCCCCGAACACGTGTCACCCTTCCATTGGGCGCGGGCCTCTAGGTCGAAATTTTCCATGACGTTTTGAGCCAAAAAAAAAATGAAAAAGTTTTAACTCCACCGCCACCCATTTGATCCTCCCATACCACGTGTCGCCATACCATTGGGCGCGGGCCCTCAGAGAAAAATTTAACATTGATAACTTTTTCAAAAATCAAGAAAAGTTCTAAGTGACCCCTACCACCCGCCACTCCATCTGACCAATCAAATCATGCCACGTAGGCATACTGCTATAGCAAACGCAGGGCCACGGAGCAAACTTTTCCTTTGTCAATTTTTCAAAAAATAACAACTTATAATATTTTCGTGACTACTCCTGGACAATGAGACCCTGCCACGTTAGCATAAACGTTGCAATGATAAATTCGACGGGTAGAACTTGCCCGTATGCCCGTCAAAATGCAAAAATGCAGGGGAGGCCTCTGAAATCAATTTTTTTCACAAGGCAGATGGATTTTTTAGCTTTGAATCAAATGAAACATGATTTGACGATGATTTAGGCCTGGGGAGTGAAATTTCACCTTCAAAAAAATGGAAACCGATCAAACACAGGTTTCTTTTACGCCTTGGCCAAGGAAAAATATCACAGCCCATGCAAATGAAAAAGATTAGGGCACAATAAAGGGGAAACTTGGATTTTGTCTCAAAATAGGGTAGAATAACAACATTATGAGCATATCAAAGGCATTCAAATGGAAAATGTGAACTGTAGACCACGAGATGAAAAATGAAACGTTTCTGAGTACATTTGGTCATGAAAAATAAGGCACATTATGCAAACTCAATAATGGGACCAACATTGGCTCCTGTTTGGGGATGGGCACTCCCAACGAGTTCACAAGATCACAACGTAGACCAAGTGCCAAAAATCCATTGGGTAAGGAGTCAAAACATGCAGAGCAGCCCAAAAATCAGAATTTCCACCAAAAAGGACCAAGAAAACCAGACCAAAAATGGTTACCAAGGACAAAAGGGAAAACCACGAGCCGACAACAACAAGAACAAAGCGAAGAAAAAACAAAAACAAGGGCTATACAAAATGTACAACTTGTGCATACCTCACATGGGGATTCAATCCAAGAAATGCTTTAAATGTCTGCCATTAACAGGAAACTCCATCAAATCCCCATCCAAATCTTTGAGAAAAAATGTATTTTCTCCAATCCTGATATCAATGGCATAACGGCCCATCCATAGAGCATCAAACTTGCCATGTTTTCCCTTGTCTTCATGCCTACTATCCCATAGCAAAACTAGATCTCCAACACTGAAAGCTCTAGGGGTGACTTTCTTATCAAACAACTTCTTTAGTTTCTCCCTAAATCTGACATGCTTTTGATGAGAAGCTCTCCATTATTCATGCAACTCAATGATCTAATTGATTCTTGATTCATATGGGCCATGTTCTTGATCTTCCAATTGCTGGGCAAACTAAAAAGTGGATAATTACAGGTGTAATGGCAGCAAATCCTGAGTTCCATACACCAATTCAAATGGACTTTTACCAGTTGCTCTTTTTGGAGTTATTATATCAGCCCACACTGCAAATTTCAACTATCCTCCCCACTTCTTCTTGTTGATTTCCAAGGTTCTTCTAATGATCTTGAGCAAGTTCTTGTTACTTGATTCAGCTTTTCCATTACCTTGTGGGTTGTAGTTTGAAGAATAAGTTAGATTTATCCCATATTCATTGCACATTGCCATCAAAGGATTGGCTCTAAAACACATAGCATTATCAGATACAATCTTAACTAGAACTCCAAACCTACATATGATATGATTAAGCAAGAAATCCATTACCACTTGGTTTGTTTCCTTTCTGAATGGAATTGCCTCAACCCATTTTGTAAAATAATCAGTTGCTACAAGGATCCATTTGTAATCAGCACTAGAAGGATCTAAAATCTCACCAATAAAATCCATTCCCCATTGTTTGAAAGGAGCTTCAATTGATACAGGCTGCAAAGGAAGGGAGCCTGAAGCTTTCAATCTTCCCAAGAAACGTTGGCAACTATCACATCTTCTAACTAGCTGATTTGCATCTTTGAAAAGAGTTGGCCACCAATAACCAGCTCTTAAAATCTTATGTGCTGTTACTCTCCTAGCAAAATGTCCTCCACAAAATCCCCCATGAAAATCAGAAATCAACTCGAGAGCTTCATCTTCAATTATGCATTTCAAGAGGACACCTTCAGGGTTCTTCCAAGCCAGCCCAAGGTCTATTATGATATATTTCTGAAAACCTAGCTTGAGGGCTCTTTTCTGGTTTGTATTCAAGTGACTAGGACAACATAGGTGCTTGAGGTAGAAGACCACATCCTTATACCATTAAGAATTCATCAATTTGTCAAGTAGACCTTCCCTTTCTTCCTCTAGCTGACTCACTTCTACATTTTGCAAATTACTCTCTGCCATGAGTTTGGCAAGACCCAAACCTCTTACCAACTTTTTTGTTTGGATATCCATATCACACTCTTGCAATTTATTGACCCATCTACATCTCTTGCTTGATATCTCCATCTCAGATAAGATATCTTTGACCATTGTATGAGGAATGTAAGCAACAACCTTTGAACTTAAAATGTAGGGCCTGAAAATCTTTGTTGCTTTTAACAATGCAAATGCTTGTTTCTCCATAATTGTGTACTTCAGTTCAGCTGCTTGTAAATCCTTGCTAAAGAAAGCAATAGGTTTCTCAGCTCCATTCTCATCCTTTTGTAACAAAACTAAAGCAATAGTAAACTCAGATGCAAAACAGAAGATTTGGAAAGGCATCTTATAGTTTGGAGCTGCCAAAATAGGTGCATGCTTGAATGCATCCTTTATTCCTTCAAAAGATTGGATGGCAGCCTCTTCCCACTTAATAACTTGATCCTTTCTTAGCATGTTTGTGATTGGAAGAGTTATCTCAGAAAAATTGGAGACAAACTTTCTAATGAAATTGATTTGGCCAAAGAAAGATTGAATACCCTTCTTGGTTCTTGGAATAGGCACTTTGCTGATTGCTTCCACTCTCTCAGGGTCTATCATAACACCTTCATTGGACACAATATGCCCCAACAGCTTGGCCTTTGGCACACCAAAATGACACTTCTTTGGATTAAGTGAAATTCCATACTCTCTACATTTGATTAGCATCTTCTCTAGGTGTTGCAAGTGGTCTGCTCGCTGCCTTGAAAAAATAGTCACATCATCTTGGTAAACTATAATAAACTCATTGATATAACCAGCAAAGGAAACATCCATTGCCCTTTGAAAATTAGCACCAGCATTCATCAATCCAAAAGGCATCCTTGCAAAAACATAAGTCCCCCAAGGAGTAGTGAAGGCTATCTTAAGTCTTTCTGATTCTTTGACAACTACTTGATTGTATCCAGAGAAACCATTCAACGTAGAAAGAATTTCTGACCTTGTTACAAGCTGCAACATATTCTCCATGTTTGGCAAAGGATATTTGTCCTTCATAGATGTTTTTTTTAGATTCCTAAAATCCACACAAAGTCTGATATCTCCGTTCTTCTTTCTAACTGGCACAAGGTTGGCAACCCAAGAAGAGTATCTAGTAGGCTGAATGATGCACCATCTCTTAATTTCTTTAACTCTTCTTGCATTTTCATGGAAAGAAGTGGGTTAATAGGCCTTTGTTTTTGTCTAAATGACTTGGTCTTGGCCTCAAGAGGGATCTCATGCTGAAATAAATCTTCTCTATATGCCTTAAGCTCTGAATAAGACCAAGCGACAGTCTTGATATTTCTTTAAAATTTGGGCATAGGAATGTTTCTCTTCTTTGCTGAGATGGCTGCCCAACCAGATTTTCCTTGGTTTGTCTTTAGTTCCCATGTTGTGCTCTTCCACATCCCTTGAAGCAGACATATTTCTATTAATGATACAATCAGCATTGCTAAAGTTGGATTCAAGTGCAATAAGACCTTTAGGAATGGTATTTGTTTTCAATTGTATAAATTTCCTTGTCAAACAAAGTTTCTCTACCTTCATTCATGCATACTAATGTTCCCAATGAATATTCTAAGCAGAAAACTCACCTTGGCATTATAAGAATCTCAACACTTGTGCATCATCATAAAAAATCTGTCAATGCTTCACATTATTCGGGACAGCTGGCCTTATTAGCACTTCAATATCATATTCACAAAAAGGTGAAACGGTACAATTGTCAAATCTATAACCAAGGACAGCTAGCTTATCAGCAGCAGCATTAAGACTTCTATCATGGTAAACAATGTTAAAGGAATCAAACATTTCAATCAAGTCCCAAACAACATGCTTATATTGTTTCATACACTGATTTTTTGTAGCATACAATTCTTACTTGCTTGACAACCAACTCTGAATCCCCCTTGGAAACAATTTCCTTCACTCCATATTTCCATGCAATCCTTAATCCCAATAATAATGCCTTATACTCAGCAATGTTGTTAGTGCACTCAAAATTGAGCTTGAAGGAAAAAGGAAACTTTTCTAAACTAGGAGAAACCAACACTATACCAGCACCATTGCCAAATTTGGAGCAAGCTCCATCAAATAGTAATGTCCATGGAGAACCTACCATACTAAGGCACTCTGATTTATCCATCTAATTATCTTTTCCATCAGCAAAACCAATGATGTTGTCAACATCTACATCAGTAAACAACACTTCATAAGAAGCATTGTTGGGATCTTCAATCAAGTGTAACATCTTCTTTTCACCATAGAGTTTGACAAGGCTGCCCTCAATGGGGATGGTGGCAAAATACATGTCCATTTGAACACTACCACCAACACTTGCAGCCCATTTTCTTGACAAAAGCATACCCCATTTGGCAGGGTAGTCAACAATTACAACATCAAGTTTTAAATTCTTACCCGGATAGGCTACAAGTTGCACTACTAACCCCTTCACACAACCAACAACCGGCACTTCCCTTGAATCCATGGCTGTACACTTCCCATATGCTACTATCACTTTGATATCCAACTCATTCATAACTTCTAGAGGCATAACATTACATGATGCACCGAAATCAAACATGCAATTGTGAAGTAACCTACCTTTTATGAGCAAAGTTGTGAAGAATGGATCAACATTCAATTGGGAATCAACCAAGGATGTCCCCAAATACACTTCAGGTTCCTCTCCAAGATCTTCCATTGGTGGTGGTGTTTCAGGGCCAGCAATGTCTTTGAAGAGGATTCTCAACAACATTTACATTTCTGCTTGGTATACTCTTTTCTTCCTTTAATCCCAAGTATTCAAAAGCTCTTTTCTTGTGTTTAGGAATTCTAAGCAATTCAATAATGGGAACACTCACTTTAATTTGGCTCAATACCCGGGCTATATCATATGGAACATTCTTTGGCAAAACAACATTGGAAGGGAAACAAGAAGGTTCATCAGATGAGAAGTATTCTTGGCAGCCTGGGCATGGAGAGGACTGATATTTTTGCATGGGACAATAGGGTTCTTGGAAATTATTTCTCTTCTAGGATTATATTTGGGAATACTTGTGATCAAGGGTGTCTTTAGTTTGGCTTGAGGACTAGCTCCCCTAACAAATTTACTTCTAGTATTGTACTCCTTTTCTTGACCAACCACAACATTCATTAACAATTGTCTATCTTCCTCTGAAGGAATACCACCATCATACTTCTTGATCATTAAAGCTATTAGATACTCAAAGTCATTATTAGGAATTTCAAAATCCTGAACTACATCTACATCATGAAGTTGAGGAAGAGAAAGAAATGGTACCCTCTTTATGCAATCCCAAAAGGTTACAATAGTCCTTGCACTTATCACATCTGTTGATGTTGTTGCTTGTTGTGAGCTTGAAGAGCTACCCATCATACAAATATTATCATCCATTTCATTCTCATTATCATCAACAACATCTTGTTGGTCTATTTCACATGGTGGATGAGGAAGAAAGCATATGTCACACCAATCCATATCGACAATTTCTTGAAAAATAGGAACTCTTACAATTAGAGGGTTAGGCACCACTCTATTTTCACATGCTTGGGGTTGTCTACTTGCAGACCCAACAGGTCCTTTACCTCTATCATCTTATCTTTGATCACCCCTAGGATGATTGCCAAATCTATCATGGTTTTGAGTTCTTTGTTGTCCTTGTGAACTTTTCCCAATTCCTTTCTCAGCCTGGGCTAACTTGTAAGAAATTTCTTTAACAGCCCCTGCCAAAGTCTTGAAAACATCTTCTAAATAAGCACCCTTGTTGGCTTGAGGCTTCTTAGGGTTTATCAGCTTCACACTATCCCTCTTAAGTGGTTTACCAACAGCCTTGATATTATTTTCAATTTGAAGTGCCATGGTGAAAGCTTGTCTTAAGTTTGTAGGATTTTTGTCTCTCAAGTAATAGGCTGCCTTTTTATCAAATGCATCTGCATATTTGATCAAGAAAGACTCATCACAAGGCCTCAAAATGACAGGCATCCTTCTCAATTTTTTATTAAATCTTGTATTAAAGTCATGAAAGGTCTCATTTGGGTTCTTCTTGATATTCTCAAACTCAGATAGAAGGAACCTTGGATCTATTTTATCTCCATATTGTAATATGAATGCATTACTCATCTCATTCCATGAATCAATAGAGTTATCAGGCAGAGCTTTATACCAATCTCTTCCATCTTCCTCAAGTGCATGGATAAACAACTTAATATACACATCCTCAAATTCTATTTCAAAATCTTCCGTTATGTTAACAAAGAGTTTGAGATGTTGATCTCCAATTATGGCATTGTTACCTTGGAATTTTGGTAACCTATTTCTCACATCTTGTGGGACAGCATTTGGATAACCATCCATTCCTCCAAAATCTATAAGACCAAAGGTGTTAACAACAAATGGAGGTCTAGGCTGAGCCATATTGTTTGGTGGGGGTGATCTTGGAGGTGAAACAAGCTGATGAGGAGTAGTAATGGATCTGATTGGAATAGATGAATGATCTCTAAAATGACAACCCCCCAAAGGCTCTCTCTCTTGATAAAATTTAGCAAACTTAGAAACCATAGGAGCAGATCTAGGAATAGGTTTTTTAAATACATAAGAAGGTCCCTCACCTGATGGAGAATGAAAATCAACAAGAAGATTTCCTAAGTTAGACCTACTTGAAGAAGAATTATAATCTTCAATAATAGGCTTCTCTCCTTCAAATTCAGCTATGGAGATTTCTTTTCTTACAACCAAATCACCAACCACTTTCCACACTCTTCTTCCATCTAGTTATGAGCTTCTTGATTCGGTGAGCAAATTCTTAGAAGATTCCTTGATGAAGAGGGATCTCCTTCCCTCCAGTTTGACAGATTTAAACAACAAGTTTCAAATGACAAAAATGTGTAAGACAATTGGTATTTCAAGAACCAAACAACATGGAGTCGCCATTAAGGATTTCAACTTTAGTTGTGCAAGAAAGCACTAAAATATTCTATCAAATGTATGCTATAAAACTTTGCAAGGGTTTACAAATTAGATCCTCTTCTTCTTAATACAACCAAGAACAGTACATCCAAATCATATAAACTGCTAGTAAATGATAAGAGTGGGCTGAGTTTGAAATCCTTTTTACCCAAAACATGTAGATCTGAAGTATGAAATGATGTCTCAAGAATGTAACAGCTCAAAAAATTAATCAAGCAAATGCTCAAACCTTTCAAATACTTCAAAACCACCAAGAAATTCCAAGAAGTCCCCAGCAATGGCGCCACTCAGGTGTTGGTATCCAGATTTAATCTCCTTCACAACTTGAACAATATCATGAATTTTCACAAGACACTCAAGGATAGATAGATGTTTTGTATGTCGTTTGTAGCCAGGGAAGCACACCTATCTTCTTGTTTACATTCAAGAATTGAGGGAGTGGATAGCACCTTCAAGATGGTTTTGATCTAACCCTCACTATTTTAGGTTGTGCCTATCAACCAAGGCAAGAGAACTTGTATTACAACCCCTATATGGTAAGGAGATGGATATGTCCTTGTGTTTTGCATATAATATGGAAGAGGCTTTGTGAAAACATGATCAAGTATCCATTATCCAAACTCAAAGGAGTTGTCACTACTAAATGATGGAAATGTTCTCAAAACAAAGCTAGAGATGATAAAGGCATGATAAAACCCTGATCAACTTTGTGCATTTTAGTGAAAGGATTGAATTCTTTTGTGGACACACAATGCAAATACAGGGGTATTGTAGGTAGGATGAGTTAGTTTAAAATGAAATTGCTGATGAGAGATGTTAGAACAAGAGTATTTAGGAGTCATCACATTCTTTGGGAAACTTTGCAAATGAATTACAACACCTAAACAGTAGAGATGTTTCAATGAATCTGAAGTGCTCTTTCAACCAGGATGTGTGCACACATGGATGCCCAAATCTGCACTATTCCATACAAACTTTGATAACCTACCACAATGGCTTGATGCAAAATACCAATGAAGCATCCAGGAATCCCTATTTAATCATGACCTAAGGTGCACCCAAAGGTTTACAGACGCTCTCATTAATCAAGGACAGTAAGATGATTTTAAATCTGTTTATCTTCTATCAAATGAAAGCTCTTCTGAATACAAGATTGCAAATGCCATTAAACCATCAACCAGAAATGAGACCCTTTATTATTAGAGAGATCCTAAACACAAGACTGAAATGTGAGCATGAAACACAAATTGAAAACATACTAAAATATAAGTGTATGCAAGCTTTGTCAAGAGATAAAACCAGTTAATCCAAGAATTTGATCAAATGTATCAGCAAGGGAATGCTATTTAAACAATCTCAAAGCTTTTTGATGGCTTTACAGCTGAAACCAACTCAACATGATGAATATTTGATGCAAACAGGAACCAAAATGGCTCTCAAGCAATCTCTCCAAAAAGAAATGGACTTCTTCTAGTTTTTCACATAAAAATTCTTCTCTCTTCCTCCAAAATTCTCAACAGAACTCTAAAATGCCTCCAAATTACATCATATACCTTCTTCCAACTTGGATCCTTGCATCCCAAGCAAAGAATATGCCAAAGGGATCAAATTTGTTACAAAACCCTATCCATTTGATGATATAAAACTGTAAAACAACTCCCAAATGCCAGAAATGCACAAATATTTTAAAATATTACATGAACTCGGATCCTTATCCATCCCAGGGTCACATTTTTGGCATTCCACCATGCCAGTATGCATTTGCAATCATTTTTCACCTTTTACTTCATCATTTTAACTGTGCAACTTTTCATTTTTTACCTTTCATGTGTTTTTCACGAGCTGAGAAAAATATTTCACGAAAAACACTACAGGGCATTGAATCAGCTCATAAAAATGATGCCATTGCACTCAGAAGGCTGAAAGGATGTGAAATCATATAAAATTTCATGTGATTTGGTGCAGAAATGACGATTCCAAGTTCCTTGGAGCTTCCATGGCACCCAAAAAGTGAAAATACACAACCGTTGATTGAAATCAACTTCAAAATTCTGCCCTCCACGTGTCTTGATCAGATCCTCAAATATTACCTGTTTTCCTTTACATGAGGTGGGACACGTGTCCAAACATGATTGGGACGGGCCACCAATCCTTAAAACACTTTTTAAACCCTTTTGAACTCCGAGAAAATTTTGAAAATTTTCCCTGCATGCCCCCTGAACATGCCACGTGTCCTCATGTGGGCCTCCACCAAAACCACGGGCCAATTTGATGAATTTTGCCACTTTTTTGAGAAAAGGAAAATTTTCTCAAAATGCTCCACGCCCCCGAATGCCCGCTACTTCTCTGCCACGTGTCGCTCTCCCATTAGATGCAGAGCTGACTCATCAAATTTTCCTTCATTCCTCCACGAGCACAAAATCCTTTGTGGGCCTGCGCTCTTCCTTTTCCTTTTGAAACATGTCACGTGTTGCCCCCTGATTGGATGCAGGGGCACACCTCCAAATTTTCTAGGGATCGATTGTTTACCATTAGATTTTTCACTAAAATTTTGTAACATTTTCAGCATCCTCTCTGCGCTCGAAACCTCCGCCAAATTTAGGACACGTGTCTTATTTTCATTGGGACACAGGCCTATTCTTCATTTTTTACCTTTTATACCAAGGGTAAAAATTCCCAAAAGTTTTCTTTGGTCCCCATTTTGATTTCTCCTCCCAGACACGTGTCACCTTCCTACTCGTTGCGGGCCTTCGGGAAGAAATTGATTTTAGCATTTTGAAGCCAAAAACTTCAAATTTTTCCAACCATTCACCTCTCCATGCTGACTCTCCTAGATGCGTGTCACCATACCATTGGGCACGAGCTTTCGGGCTGAATTGTTCCTCTAGCATTTTGAAGCCAAAATTTTCAAACTCTTCCAATTCCTCGCTTTTCCGGTCGACCTCCCTGGACACGTGTCGCCCTTCCATTGGGTGCGGGCCTCCACGTCAAAATTTTCCATGACGTTTTGAGCCAAAAAAAATGAAAAAAATTTAACTCCACCATTGCCCATTTGATCCTCCCATGCCACGTGTCACCATACCATTGGGCGCAGGCCCTCGGAGCAAAATTTAACATTGAGAACTTTTTCAAAAATGAAGAAAAGTTCTAAGTGACCCCTACCACCCGCTGCTCCATCTGACCAATCAAATCATGCCACGTAGGCATACTACTATAGCAAACACGGGGCCGTGGAGCAAACTTTTCCTTTGTCAATTTTTCAAAAAATAACAACTTATAACACGTCAGCATAAATTTTGCAATGATAAATTTGACGGGTAGAACATGCCCGTATGCCCGTTAAAATGCAAAAATGCAAGGGAGGCCTTTGAAATCGAATTTTTTCACAAGGCAGATGGATTTTTCAGTTTTAATTCCAATGAAACATGATTTGACGATGATTTAGGCCTAGGGAGTGAAATTTCACCTTCACAAAAATGGCAACCGATCAAACACGGGTTTCTTTTACGCCTTGGTCAAGGAAAAATATCACAACTCGTGCAAATGAAAAAGATTAGGGCACAATAAAGGGGAAACTTGGATTTTGTTTCAAAATAGGGCAGAATAACAACATTATGAGCATATCAAAGGCATTCAATTGGAATATGTGAACTGCAGACCACGAGACCAAAAATGAAACGTTTGTGAGTACATTTGGTCATGAAAAATAAGGCACATTATGCAAACTCAATAATGGGACCAACAGGAAGGGTGGGACTCTATATAACCTTGACCCATTTAGGATCAATCTTAGTTCCTTCCTTTGTTACAATATATCCCAGAAATTTCCCTTCAGCAACCTTAAACATATATTTCTTGGGATTCAAGGAAATTTTGTGTTAACGATACCTTATGAAACCTTCTCCCGATGATAATAATGATCTTACCTATCCTCGGAGAAAACCGTAAGGTGATCCACGTATACCATAATGAATATTCTGTTAGATCTCTAAAGACTAATTCCATTACCCTTTGGAAGTTATCTCCGACATTAATCCATCCAACTGACATTATCCAATGTGCAAATGTGCCCCATTTAGTTGTGAATGTCATATTATATTGATATTTAACAGCAACCTCAACCTGATTGTATCCCAAGAAGCCATCCAACATGGAGAGCATTTCTAAACTAGTTACTATTTGCAACACCCAATCGATGATAGGTAAGGGATAATTGTATTTTATTGAAGATTGATTGAGATTATGGAAATCAACACATGTGAATTTCTCCATTTTTCTTGCATACTAGAATGATGTTAGCCACCGAAGTGGAGTGATGAATGGGAAAACTTATCCTTTCCTCTAATATATTCTAGATTTCCAAAATAATGGTACCAGAAATATTCAGATTATAATGTCATTGTTTATGTCTGTATGGCTAAGCATCCATCTTGAGAGGAATATTCTGTGGAACGTCTATCGTTTTGAAATATTTTAAATCTGCATAATACTATGCCAAAACGTCCATGTATTTCTTTAAAAGTGAAATAAATTTCCTATTTTCCTCAAAAGAGAAACATTTGTTGATATTTATAATGCATAGTTGTTATGTGGAGTGAAGATTGACTTGTTCGACCTCGCCAAAAGAATTAACTTCAAAATGCTACTTCTTTTGGATAAAGAGATCATGTTTGTCAAATAGTCCTTTAAGAGACACCAATCCTTTGGGATTTTTTTTTCCGTTGAGCTAGAGAACCTCTTTGTTGGCTTCTTAACGTAAATCAGAAGTATAATCATGGAAAGCTTACTCAGAACCCTCGAAGTATAATTTACATAAATTATCATACTTTTCAAAGAAATTCAAGATCAGTTGATTTTTGTTGAAAAATTTCTGATGAGAAGAGTTATCAACAACACTTAATCGATAGAATATTCCGATTATATATTTATCTTCCTTGAAATCAAGGTGAGGAATAAGTAACAAAGCAATCTACCTTGTCATTGTGATCCCTAGATACCACTTTTATGGAAAAGGCATCAAAGTCTTCAATGTAGTCCCATACCCTATTTATGTAATGTTTCAAACGACCATTCTTCACCTAATAGACATTATTGATCTGAGTCACAATGAGTTTTGCATCTCCTTGGGGCCTTGAGAATTCTAATTACTTTTTATTTTTCCATCCTCAGTCTTAACAATAATGCCTCATATTAGGCAGTGTTATTAGTATTTTCAAATTGTAACTTAAAAAAATGGAATATTTCAAACTCAAGAGATATAAGTACAACACCAACACCAAATATGAAATTCAAGCAACTACCATAAAATTCCAAAGTTCATATTGTGCTAGAATCCACCTTTGTGACTGCAATGGAAGAAAAAATCTGATCTGAAGTAATAAAATAGGTCCCTACACCAACACATTTGAAAATAATTTGTGGCTTTAGATCATTGGATTTTGTGACCAAATACTTCTCTTGGACTTCGGGTTTGAGAGTACGCATGGTTATGTTGACCAATATATTTTCCTTTGACCAATCCATGTGAATTGATTAGCCTACATCTCTACAAAAACCTCTCCCAAGAAAAATTCCATAAGCACTTGGAATATTTGTAAATAGAATAGTCATTTTGACTCTCTTCTCGGGAAAAACATCAAATGCAAATTGTGTGTCCTTGATTTGACTGATCAATGGGACTTTTTTCATTTTTATGGATTATCACCTTACAAATGGTTTTGTAAAGATGATTTGTAGAGAATGATCCACCTTTGCAAGCATGACATTATCTGAGGCCCCTGAATCAATAATGCAATTACTGAGTTTAAAACCATTGATAATTATAGAAAAATAGAATGTTCAATCTTTCTAAGGATGGAAGTTGAAGTCATATTATTTTGAGATGAAAGAAGTGAAGGATTGGGATGGATCCCTTTAGATGAATCTTTAGAAGGAAAAATGGATTTACTCTTGATGAACTTGGAAAGCCTTTTGAACTGTTTTGGATTGTAATGAAGATACTCTACTTCTGACATCTGTATTTTGGTTCTTTTGGAACGATCAATGATATCAAAAGTGGTGTAGGAGGGAATAATTAAAGGTGGAGATACTTGAATATTCACTTTTACATTAGGAGAATTGATTTTGGGAACAACGTAAGAGGGATAATTAGAAGTAGTGGTAGCATTTTTGGCAACGGGTCTCTCTTTTTGTTGAACAGGAAAAGGATGTCCTTAATCTACTTGATTTGTAATGGGATATGATTAGCTGACATGTGGCTAGAATAATATCTCCTTGATCTTTTCACATCTTTCTATGATTTCATATTATAGTAGGGTTGACGTATGGCCTAACCATTACCTAAGTAAGATATCTATAGAAGGTATGGGCAATACTTGAGGATCATATTGAGCATTATAACCTTTTTATTATTTTTTTGGAGGTTTCCCCCTCAAAGTGGTTGAGTGATATAATATATTATATTATGTTCTATTTTGTTTGTCATTGATCATTTCGCTATTATCTAAGATCTATTATTGAAAATATATAAGAATGTTCATTATAAGTGGTATTAGAGCTTGGATCTGGAAATATTCTTTGTGGTGAATGTTTTTTTCTACTCTACCAAAAAATGGCGGGTAGGGAAAAATTAGTTGTGATTTCGTAAGTTTTCGAATATTTTTCATCACCGTAGTATTGCTCAGATTTTTTGTAATTAGTTGTGATTTCGTAAGTTTTCGAATATTTTTCATCACCGTAGTATTGCTAAGATTTTTTGCACAAAAAATGAAGTGTTAAAAAAAAGTTAAAAAACATCTATAATTTTTTTTGGGCCTTTCGTAATATAAAAATCATTAGATTCATCTTTTCATCAAAATCAAAATAGTACCATCTGCCCATAACCTTTTTTCCTACCATTTTCACTATATCTGTTGTCACTGCCACTAGTTTTTTTTTTCAAAAGACCTTCGCAACCATACAGTTAGCCAGAGACCATTTTTTTCCCACCCAAACCCTAAACCCTAATCTCTATACCCTAATACAATGATTAGGGATGCTCAACTCATGGTAGTGGTAAAGGATCTAATACAACAAACAAGACACTAAGTAAGGAAGAGGGTAGCGTCTGAGTCTAATTTGTTTGCTACAGTAATTGAAATCTCAGGAAGATGTTTAAGATATGGTGAAGAAAGATGATTTGCGTTAGTGTTGAGAAGACAAAGTATGACACTAAGGAGAAGGCACATAGAATATTTGTGCGTGGTAGTAAGGCAGGTTTGAAGGTGCGGAAGGATAGGAAAGGAAGCACGCGCAAAAGACAGATTGAATCGGGGCTTTTCCATTTTTATGGTCATGGGATATTTTTGGAGATAGCATATGGAGCACACAATGGATGGAGACTTGCACGACACAAAAATGTTATTTTTGGAAGAGCATCTACTAAAGCACCATGCATGAGTTCAAATTAATAATAGAATTACTACTGCCAGTTAAGTGTAAGAGATCTATTATTAGCACACTTGCATGTGTGCATGTTATTGTAAAGGCACATGAATATTTTCAACATGCGACCTATTCTTGTAAGTGCGTAAGTGGTGAAGGGAAATTCCCCACACTTATAAATATGTGGTAATTTGTGTAGATTAGGAGAGTGCTATGTATGAGCTATTGTGGAGTTATGCTGCTAAATTTGATGTGTGCATAGACTTATGATACTACTTATTGTAAGAAGCTTCCATGTTTATTGTGTTTTAATATAATGGGGTGTTCTGGGTGAATAATGGTGTTAAACATGACTGAAAATAGTTCTTACACGGTTGAATCCATTATATCTATTGTTTAATTCATTATTCTTTTAGATCTAGATCTGAAATATGCTCTGTGGAATATTTATGTTGGTTATGGATATGAATACATTACATCTTCATCATGTTCACATCATGTAAAAGTAACTCTAATGAGGGGCCTGGTACCTTTGCGTGCTTTGGGTGAGCACTCAGCTCATGATGGGTGATGTGTAAGCATGCTTGGGTTGTTCGTGGTAAATTCTAGGTTGCATCATTGGTTCTATTGCCATGACCTTTTTTTAAGTTTTTTTTAGAATGGTTCACGATGAAGACATACTGGTTGACCCTAGCAAGTGTTGAGGAGTGGATAAAAGATATAGAAGAAGAGTACACACAAATATTCAACACTAGATTTAAGTTTTACGCATGCGTGTGGGTGGAAAAGAACCTGTATGACTGTCTGTATGAGAGATTCTTTATTATTTTCCTGGTAGAACTTTACAAGTGGCTAGTTTCTTATGTGTCTAAGTGAAACTGGATGTACCGCACACTTGTCTGGACACAGGGAAAATTTTTGGCCTTATATGATGTTGATTTGATTTGGACATGCATTTTGGATACTTGGTTTCGTGGTGTTTTGAATAACTATATCCTGGAATACTCTATTTCCACTTATTCTTTCTTAGAGGTAGTTGAGTTCTTATTTTTACTGTACCCAAGGGGAACTGACTTGCAAGGCATTCCACTACTAATTAAGATCTTGAGGGTAACCCTGAGTTTAGAGGAAAAGCCAATGGCCAGGTAAACCTCTCTATGTGCAGGGGTAGGAGTAGGTTTGGTGAAAGATGGTGGACCTAGTGGTTTAAAGGAAAAGAGAAGAAAGGTGGCTTGAGTATAGTAAGATGTGTAAGAGGGAGATAGAGAAGTAGTGTGACATTGCAGAGTGGGTGGCGTTGAGGAGAGAGATGGCTCATGTAGGATTTGGAGCTCACACATAAGACGTTGATCAAGAGCATCAAGAACTCCCCCATTTGGGAAAGCATGAAAGGGAACCCTCCTCAGCCTCACACAGGAGTGTGCTAGTAGAGACGACTTAGCCGCAGACGTGAATATGAATCTACCTGGCAACATAGCCCTTGCGCTTGGTTTTCCAATACTTAGTACATCTAATAGTCAACAAGCTAATTTGGGTAGTAGGGAAGCAAGATTAAGTCACATAGAAAGTACAATGATGGCAAGGAAAAAATATTCATTGTTGTATGGAGGTACCTTTTTAGGTGCATCATCTGCACATAATTCAAGCGCACAGAATTTTAGGCTCACTTTTGGGAGTAATACAACCACACAAAATGTAGGAGGTCAATATAGTACTACTATTGGGACATAGGGAAGTACATCTTCTGGTCCACTTCCGTCTACAGGTGGAGGATTCAGGGGTATAGGTGGCTCTAGTTCTGGTGGATTTGGTGGTTCTAGAGGCAGAGACAACATAAGGGGGTTCTAGATGAGGTGGGTAGGGTCCAAACCAACCCTAGAATATTTACATGTAGATGTCTCTTCCTCTTCCAGAGTATAGGGGCATAGAAGATGCTGCTGAACACATGCAAATGTGTGAGATATTGTAGCACACAAAAGGGATCACGACTTTTGAGCGCAAGACAAGTCAACTTGCAACTATATTACAGGGACACGTACACAGTTGGCACATGAAGTTTGACCCTGATCAAAATTATGTATATTATTTAGCATTCAAAGATGCATTCCTTAAAAATTTCTATATCCACAAATTTGAGCAGACGTGTTTCACCTTTTTCTTATATTGTTTCTTTGAATTGTTGACGAAACAAATAGGGTAACGGGCGTAGGAGAAATACCTGTTCAAATGTCTGTTGATGGGTTGTTGCGTGCATATGAATTCTGAATCCACAGCTAACCGTGAGAGATTCCTTTTGGCTAGGAGGAACTACATGTAATGAAAGCAAGACCACCAGAAAGATTTAAAAAATATGGGTAGTGAACTACCTAGCGTGAGCTAGATCCGGGAAGCGTGATACTTTCTAGATGGCTGTCAGTCCACTGTTTTAAACAAATTAATTCTGAAAACAAGGTAAATCCTATTGTTATTTTGAAATGATTTAGGTATCTCACTTAAAAACATAATAAGAAAAAAATTATAATCTAACAGGCTAAGCTGGAATAGAATCCATGGGTCAAATGGTTGGTTCTGGGTTCTGCGAGTCTGATAAAGGTCTCGGGTAGATCACAGATGAATGAGGGTGAGAGGAAATTAGGTGGATAGGTCACTGTTTTGGGTTGTATGTGTAAACACAGAGACCAATGTCAGTCAAGGGTGACTGACCACGGTTAGGTATAACGAGAGCTGATTATTGTGAGATTTAGAAACGTCACAGAATGGGGTTTTGATCTCCTTTGTGATTACACAATGGATTTGGTTGGTTGGGACGAGGTATTGGGTGGCTAGAATAGATTTTTACGAGGTTTTAATGGGTCTATGGAGGTAAAAAATGTTGGAGATGGTCAATAGGGAGAAAGATGAACAATGGATGATAAAATGAAATAACCAAGAAAGTATGATATTGTACTTACTTGGATTTTGTTCCTGAAAGTCTATGTGTGAAGGATGGAGGTGCTGATGATGGGTTTGAAGGCTGAAAGTGATCACCAACTGAAGAAAAGCTTCTGCATGGGCTGCATGCACACTTCTCTTTTGCTTAGATAGATCAGAATGTGGTTAGGATGGCCGTGTAGGAGAATATCCTCAATCTCCTTCCTTGGATGCCAGTTCTTGCTGGAATTGGCTCTCTGAAGATGTGTTATCTCTTTGATATTTCGTTATTTCTCATCCACTTTTCTACCAATGTTTTCCAACCTTGAGAATAAGGTTTTTTAGGGGATAAAAGGGGTAACCGATGGTGGTCTTGCTTAACCAGTGACGGTTAGGGGAAACCGACGTCAGTCAAGGCGGGATTTCCTAGATTTACTAAAATTAAGGAGATCCTCCTAATTTCCTTGGATCTTGTGTCCTTATCCCGCGGATTAGATTGGGAGCCTCTTATGAGCATGTGGGAATGTGGTTAGAGGGAGTGTATGCATTGATTTTTAGGGTTTGGGTAAGTCTTAGTTAGTTATGGTAACTTGTTAAGAATAGGTCTTAGGTTGAGTTAGCTTGATGAGGTGTCTAAATGAACTGTTTGTGTAGATATTATTTAAATAAGATATTTAAATAATAAATATAGTGAGGATAACACATTAATTTAATTAAATTAATATTAGTAGGGTGAAGGGGGTCATGGTTAAGTAGATGTAATAAAGGGGGGCTTATATGTTGAGGGATGAAGGGGGAGTGTGACCTAATTTTAGTGTCTACATTTTGCCCATTTTTGTTGCGTAGCTTGTATTGGTAAGTGATGCTAACAAAAATAAGATGTGGTTGGCCCATGTGAGGGTGAAGGTGATCCCCCTCAAACCAAGAACTGATGAGGTAACAGGCTGAAGCGGTGAGTGGTTTGATAAAAGGTAAATGTGAGGAAAAGGTAAGTGGGTGTAGGGGAAGAGGGTGAAAGGTCTACTCGGGTGATCTAGGTAATGGGTTAGGGTCAAAGGTAGCAACAGTCAAATACACGCACACGTATAAACTGCAGCATGCTATCAGGTTGAAGAGAAGGAAAACTCTATATCGTCTAAGGTCGATAGGTTTATCCAAACAAGGGTGAAGTGAATCCGGTATCCAAGGCATAGGATAAGGTTAGGAAACACAACGTAGGTTAGGTGCAAGAACGTGTAGGCATGTTCCGGTACACCAAAGGTAGGGTCAGGATAAATGGTCACGGCAATAGGCTAGATAAAGTCATTAGGTCAAACAACACAGGTAACAGTGCCACAAGGTATAACGAGCACATTGGTTCAAAGGTCACAAACAGTGTTCTAGGTCCAGGTAGATAGGTCACAACACGGGTAAGGCCAAGGTAGGGGTGAAATAAGGAGACACCAATTGGTTAAGAAGGTGAGGTTAAAGAAGGTGGAGGGCCAGAGAAGAAGGTAAAGTGGTCCAGGTAGGGGTAGGGGAGGCAAAAGAAAAAGGAGGTTAGGAAAATGAGGGCAATGTGAGGGAAATGAGTAGGCAGGGTAACTGATAGCGGTCAGTATGAACCGATGAAAGTGGAGAGAAATCGATGGCAGTAGTCTAAGGTATAAGACCGAAAGTGGTCAAGGGTTAACCAACGTCAGTTGAGTCAAGTAGGGTATAAAAAATGTGGAAAATTCATTTATGTATTGTGAAAAAGGAGAAAAGGACAAGAAGAGAGAAAAGAGGAAGAGGATAAAATAGAGCGTTAGAGAGCTTGGTTAGCGAGCCACATAGGCAAGATTGATTGGGCGAGATGTGGGACCATGATATCAGGTGGATTGAGTGGATTGGTTGGAGAGTCAGAGGTGATTTGAGGATGACAGAGGCCGGAGAGGGATCGGGAGGAGTGGTGCGGGGGCTGGAGGTTCCACCAAGATGGTGGCAGTGGGATCAGGTAGGATTTAAACCATTGTTATTGATGTGTGAGTTAATTTGGTTAAAATATTAAAAATGTAAAAAATGGGGGGTGGGGGGGGAAGAAATTTGAAAATAAGGGAAAAAAAAGGGGGGAAACAGGGATAGTGAAGAGTGGGGTAGGTTAAAAGAGAGAAAGAGGAATAATTAGAGGTGAGAAGAGGGAATTTGGTGGGTGAAAGGAGTAGGAGGGGGAAAAGGAGGGTTGGGAAGTCATGGCAGATGACACGATAATAACTGATGTCGGTCAGCTTGTGGCCGACATTGGTGGGTAGAGACTGGTATCGATCACAAGAACAATGACTGATGTCGGTTAAGGGTGAGATCATGGTTCGGTCAAGGGATAACCGGGGTCGGTAGATGATAACCGGCGCCAGTTAACCTAAGGGTAAGTTGGGACCAAAAAGTAGGTTAGGTGGGGAAGGGTTAGGTGAGAGGGGAAGGGTTTAAGGTGAGAAAGTAGGGGGTAGGTGGGGAAGGTTTGAGGGTGGTTTTGGGTGTGTAGGGTAGGGTAGATAGTTTCGGGTGGATAGGTTTGTGTAGGTTTGGGTGAGGGTAGGGTAGATAGTTTCAGATGGATAGGTTTGGGTAGGTTTGGGTGACAGTTAGGTTAGATAGGTTCAGGTAGATGGATGTGGGTAGGTTTGGGGGAGTAGACAAGGGCCAACGGGATGGGGGGTGGGGGAAAGATATTAGGTCGGGATGTGGGGTAAAATAGGTAAGTTGGGAAAGGTGGTGGTACTAATAACATTGCTTTTGTGGGTATGCAGGTGAGAGACGAGCTGCGGATGAGAGCCCAGGTGTTGTTATGTTTGTGGAGCCTATTTTCATGTTAGAGTGTGGTACACCTTCTATGTGTTACACTCGTGTTTTTTTACGGTGGTCCCGCTCACCGATGAGTGGGTTAGGGGGCTTCGGGGGTGAAGCCCGCAAAGCAAATTTTCATGGGTGCTTTATTAACACACGGGTAATGGGTAACCATTATGGGCTGTTTTTGGGCCCATGGTTTTTTGGTACCCATTGTTTGGATACCCTCGATTTTTTTTCCATGGTTTTGATACCCACAGTTTTTGCCCATGGTTTTGATACTCACGGTTTTGTATCAAACTACTTAAGCAATTGTCTATTTATATGGTCTTATGCATATGATACATAGACAAACAAATGTATTGTAGATGTGTTTTAAATTCAGGTGTGAATTCTATAGAGTTTGTTGAGCATAACTCCAAATGGATCTGGGTATTGTATTTTTGAGAGAGTGGAGGCTTGTAATAAAATTTGAGCAAGTGATTCTTGGTGGATGTAGCCCAAATTAGGTGAACCCATGTTAAATCTTATCTCTCTTTGTTGTGTTATTTATTCTGCACTTTTATTTGAGATCTATAATATTTTTTGCATATTAGTTTTTACTGTTGCGATTCTGTCAGGGATTATTCCACATATTTTATCTCTTATTTCCTAATAGGTGCCACCCTTGTTATTGATAGTACAAGCGAGCACGACATAGGTGGAGTGGAAACATGTTGCAGAGGTGGGGTTGATAGGGGTGAGGCCCTACTGGCATGTAGTCTGAGAGGCGAGGTCTTATGGTTTCCCTCATCGATAGATGGGACTCGGTGACCAACACCTTCCACTTACCGACGGATGAGATGACGATCACCCTGGAGGACATCTACAGGATCTTGTGGTTGCCCATATTGGGGGCCCAGGTTTATTATATCTCTTCAGAGGCATCTGAGGAGTTACTAGAACCCATTTTTGGTGAGGGTGTAGCAGACCTGAAGTTTCATAGCACTAGCATGAGCTATGGAGTGATGTATAGAGCTCATCCAGAGGAGATGAGGTTAGTGGTACTTGTGATGGAGGCAGTGTGCTGCTTCGCACTACCAGATGTAGAGGGGGGGAGATTCTCAAGGTCACTAATGGGAGTCCTCCATGACATGATGATACGTCAGACACGGTTTGCATGGGCACCTGCATTGCTGAAACAGGTGTATAGAGAACCATGGGCCTACGGGTGATTGTGGAGGTTCAGCATCTGTTGCATCGTACTACTACATTGTTGGGCTTATGAGCACATTGTTTGTGTTTTGACCAGTGGGGATGCCCTGGGAAGATGTATTCCCATGGAGAGTTTTGAGAGTGGGGTACAGGCGGTGGGTACCAACCATGGGAGAGGCCCAAGGTGCTAGAGCTATGCATGATGTAGCTTATTACAGGAGGTTGTTGGAGGGGCTGTCTGGGGTGGACATTATTTGGAGGCCATATGTGGGCTTCCCTTCATACAGATAGATGGCCATAGAGCTAGCTGGGCTATAGATACATCTGTGGATAGAGGGGAGGAGAGCGGGAGAGCATGAGCGGATACCCGTAGAGTGGGTTAGATGTCAGTTTAGATTAGTCCAGGGTGTACCGCCTCCATTCCTGCAGTACATGAGAGATGATGTGGAGAGACCTATGTCTCCACCATGACCCACAGTGCCGACTGGATAGGAGGAGCAGCCTGTAGATACTCATATTGATGATGTTGGGGTTGCAGATGGGTACAGGTAGTGGTGGGCGAAACAGCTGACGAGCCGTACCACCGAGGCCAAGGAAGCTAGACTTAGCCACCATCACAGTTTAGAGAGATGCCCTATAGGGGCAGGTGGCTACTTTGGTGACACAGCTTGGGATCATGCAGGGGCAGCTTGATAGGTTCATAGGCACAGGTTGCCACATTACAGGCCCAGATAGTGACGCTGCAGGCTCAGGAAGGGTAGGGATAGGTACCTGCATAGGTGGAGGTAGGGGGAGATGGAGATGGAGAGGAGGTAGGCAGAGATGGAGGGAGATAGCCGCCCTACAGGTGCAGGTGTAGGCTTTACAGGGCTAGTTGGCCACAGCACAGGGTAGGTTACGGGTCTGCAGGGCCAGCTGACAGTAGCACAGGCACAGATTACTACCTACAGGCCCAATACAGGCACAAAGCATAGATTCTAGGGCCAACTCAGGTTCTAGTACCAGCACAGGGCTCAGTGCAAGTTCAGGGACAGGGTCCCATTGTACAAGTACCCACGCAGGTAGCGGGACCCATGGCACCTCCACAGACAGTGCCCATGGCCAGGTTCAGAGATGCCCTAGGAGAGGCACGGTATTACTAGGATCATTTGTTAGCTGTCCGGGCTAGATGTGCCCTCCTATGCCAAGTACAGATTACAGCAGGCCTCCAGTGAGAGGACTAGATCCCGCACTCACAGTGTGGAGAGTACAGGGGTTGGACACAGCCCAGGGACAGGGTCATGGTGAGGCCACTAGTGTGTAGAGGCCAGCCCTCAGGTGAGGGGCCATCAACAGGAGGTGAGGTAGGTGCTGGACCCCAGACAGGTGCGGCAGAGGGGTTGGGAGAGACACAGTCACAGGGAGCATTCCCTGACATTAGATGGGGAGATGATTGACCTGTATGGACTGGTGTGCCGAGTCATTTTTGTATGTATTATATATGAGACCAGCCTGTGTGCCAAAGAGATTTTGTATTTATTATTGTGTTGTACATGATACCAGGCCTGCATGCTGAAGATTTTTGTATTGATTCATTCATGCTTTTTGTATATATGAGACCGGCCTGCGTGCCGATGACATTTTGTATTGTATATCGGCCTGTGTGCTGACATTTTTGAGATGATGGCCATGATGAGATAGGCATGTATTTTGAGATACACATTTATTGATTTATATGATGAGATTCATGGTATTTGGTGATGTGTTAATGTGTTGATGAGATATTGGTTTATGGCTTGTGTTAGATGAGATATGGATTTGTTACTTTGTATTAGATGAGATATGGGTTTGTTGGTTTGATATGAGGATGGTTAGATGATGGAGTTGGATCGAGTCAGGTGAGTTAGGCATGATTGGAGTCATGTCGAGTTTAGGCATGGATCGAGTCAGGTTGAGTTAGGCATGGTTGATTAGGTTGGTTAGGCATGAGTCAGGTTGGTTTAGGCATGGATTGAGTCAGGTTGGTTAGGCATGGTTGAGTCAGGTTGTTAGGCATGGAGTGGTTATAGGCATGGATTGTTAGGTTTAGGCATGGTGGAGTTAGAGTGGATGAGTCAGGTTGGTTTAGGCATGGATTGAGTCATGGTTGGTTAGGCATGGATCGAGTCAGGTTGTTTAGGCATGGCATGGTTGCATTCAGTCAGGTTGGTTAGGCATGGTGGTGTTTTAAGCAGGTGAATTAGGTTGTTTAGGCATGGTTGAGTTAGGTTGGTTTAGGCATGGATGTTTATTTCAGTATTTTGATAACAAATGGCAATATAAATGCATGAGATGGTGTAAAATGTGGAAAATGTTGGTTATGTATGAAAATGTGAAATAATATAAGTGGTAAAATCATGTGGTATATGGTATAGATGTTAAGGTTTTTGATATGAATAGGAAATCAGGTAAAATAGGTAGGGGAAAATGGTTAGGGTAAAGAGTGGCCGAGCTAACCTTCTAGGGCCCCATGCCCTAGAAGTGTTACCTACATAGTCCCGGTGAAAAGGGACCTCAGACCGATGTAGTTCTCCCATAAGCTAGGGAAGAAGATGAAAATGAGTTGGTAGGTTTGTGGTCATGTTGTGGGTTTAGGGTTTAATAGGTGGGGGTAGATGATAGTAAAAATGTGGCAGGTGAGGGTGAACTATGGTTGAAAGGGGAGGATGACCCCAAAAGGTAAGCATCGAGGACCAAGTCCTGTATAAGAAGATCAAAAGGTAATGAAGAAGAGAAAAGATAAGAGGGGGCAAGAAAGCCACCCGATTGGCAAGGATCAAAATGTATGAAACACATCTATAGATAGGCTAATGAACGTAAGACCCTAAAGACATTACATGATTGATAATTCTAAGAGTGACAAATAGTCACATGATCACCAAATGTCATAGGTTCAGCAGGTCCCTTGAGGTATGAAGTGAAAAGACAACGGGTAAGGAGGTGCAGGTAATTGGGTCATAAAATGGGAAGTAGAATGCCTTGGGCAATAGAGCCAAGATCACAATAGGCAAGTCCATGACGAAAAAGCTTATTTTTCTTTTTCTTTTCTTTTTGACTTTTTAGATAGACTGATCAATGTGGAAGTCTATACGGGAGGAATATATGTCTCCTTGAGGTCTTCGCGAAGCTGATCGATGTGGGAAGCTTCTGAATTTTGATTTTTGAGAAAATAGTCCTCTTTTTGGAAAGACTATGTAGAGAGTTGTGAGCTTTTTATAGCTGTCCTTCGAGGGAGCAGTCTACTCATAGTGACAATTAAAGGTGAAAGATGTCCTTTTGAGGGATTCATCTTTTATATTGGAAGTTTGACTCAAGGAGTTGATCCCTTATTTTGGAAGATGTCCTTCTGAGGGATTCATCTTTTTTTTTGGCTTTTAAGTCATGGACGAGACTATAACGAAGCATTTGGTTCTTGTTGAGAAGGCAAGGGTGAACGACCATGGGATCTCATCTAAAAGAAGATGAAAAGTATCCATGAGAATCATGCCATGTGCAGAGCCGTGGTGCACATATTTAAGATAAGGCAAAAGGGTGATGGGTAATCACATGATTCTTGTTTAATCATTAGGGAGATGGATGGAGTGGATAGCGCTCAAGGGACGAGCCTGTAAAGAGACATAGGGTGAGGTAGGACAATGAGTCAACAATAGAATGGTCAAAGATGTAATGCGTTAAGGGGCTCAGGTTTGGGTTTACCCTCAAGCGAGGACAAACGATAGGCACCTGATCCATAGGTATGAGTTACGATGTATGGTCCAAGCCAATTAGGAGTGAATTTTCCCCATTTACTTTTTTCTGCTTTGGTTACGTGTTGATTTTCTTTCAAAACAAGGTCACCAACTTGGAAGGTTCATTCATGAACACATTTTTCATAAGCACGTTTGATACGTTGTTGATAAACTTGAAGGTGATCCAGAGCATTAAGACGACATTTCATCTAATAACTCTAGTTGTGCTAAGCAGGTCCTGACGAAAGTCATCATCAGTAAGCATGTCATGGAGAGAAATGTGAAGTGAGGGGATCTGGACTTCAAGAGGCAGAATAGCCTTGGTACCGTAGACCAGTGAAAAGGGTGTAGCCGCAGTGGAAGTGCAAATACTAGTGTGGTATGCCCATAGAGCAAAAGGAATGTGCGTATGCCAATCCTTCCCAGTATCGTCAACCACTTTCATGAGAATTTTATTGAGGGTTTTGTTAGTGGATTCAGCTTGGCCATTGGTTTGTGGGTAATAAGGTGAGGAGAAACTAAGCTGAATGCCGAAGGCGTCACAAAGTTTTTGCAGTGTTTTGTTTTTGAATTGTTTTCCATTGTCAGTGATGAGGTGATGAGGGACACCAAAGTGACAAATGATGTGATGGTTAATGAACTCACATATTTTCTCAGCTTTCATGGAGATGAGTGGTATGGCTTCCACCCATTTTGTGTAGTATTCGGTAGCAGTTATGATCCATTGATGGCATTGGGAAGAATGAGGATTGATTTCTCTGACAAGATCCAAACCCCATTGAGAGAAGGGCCAAAGGTCACGAGTGACCTGTAAGGCATGACTGGGTGTATGATGAAGGTTGGAATGTTGTTGACATTTCACGTAGCATTTGACATAGTCACAACAATCATGGTTAAGGGTCGGCCAGTAATAGCCTAGGTGAAGAATACGCTTAGCAACAGCAAGGCCACTAAAGTGACCTCCACATATGCCATCATGAACCTCCTTGATGGTATAAGGAATTTCAGAACTTGTGAGGCATCGTAAGAGAATACCATCAAAGCCACACTTATAGAGGAGTCCCCCTAGGATAACGAAATGGAGACCTTCTTAAGGAAGGCACGTTGTCCATTACGGGTGAGATCAGGAGGTAAGATGGAGAGGGAAAGGTAGTCGGAGTATTGTTTATACCAAAGGTCACTCAGGTCAGGGGTGTCAGTTCCGATTGAGTAAACATCATGAGGTAAATAAGAAGGTGAATGGAGGCATTGTATAGTGACAAATATTTTGGAATTGGTAGGGGAAGCGGGTATTTGGGAAGCTAAGCAGGCCATGGTGTCTGCAAATTTGTTGGTTGACCGTGGGATGGTTTGAAGGGTGTAACGATCAAAGGTGGTCAAAAGTATGTCTACATGATGTTTATACTTTTGAAGTATCTTGTTATGACATTGGTACATACCATTGACTTGGTTTATGACCAATTGTGAATCACCAAAGATGTGGATTGATTTGACATCGAGGGCATAGGTGGTCTGGAGACCTAGTACGAGCGCTTCATACTCGGCAATATTGTTGGTGCATTCAAAGTCTAGTTTGAAAGACAAAGGCATGGGTTCTCCATCTAGAGGGACAAGGATAACACCAGCTCCACCCCCACGCTGACACTTGGAACCATCGAAGAATAATGTCATTTGGTAAGGGGGTTCATCCAGGGAAAGGGTAGCAATGGATTCATCAGGAAAGTCAAAATTAGAGGGTTGGTCCCCAGAAATAGGTGCATCAGCCAGTTGGTCAGCGATAGCCTAGCCCTTAATGGACTTTTGGTGAATGAATTTGAGGTCAAGATCAGCTAAAAGCATAAGCCATTGCGTGGTGCATTGATTTTGATAGGGTTTGGCATACATGAAGTGTAAAGGGTCGGTGTTGGTCACAACATAGGTTTTGTGGTTGAGTAGGTAATGGTGGAGTTTGGTGGCAAAAAAAACTAAGGCTAAGAAAAGCTTTTTTGGGTGGTTGTATCGGGTTTCATAGTCCAAAAGAGTATGGCTTATGTAATAAACCACCTGCTCCCTATGTTGTTCATCATGATGAGCGAGCATGGCTCCCAAGGAATGATCGGTAGCTGATATGTATAGGTAAAAAGGTTGATCGTCTTTTGGTGGAATGAGTACGGGTGGTTGGAGAAGGTATTGTTTTAGGGCCTCAAAAGATTTGTGACAGTCATCATCCCATTTAAAGGAGACATCCTTCCTAAGCAGATGATGAAATGGTTGACACCGATCCCATAATTGTGAAATGAAACGGCGAATGGATTGCAATTTACCTTGTAGGCTACATAGTTGTTTGAGGTTTGTGGGTGGAGGCATTTCCAGAATGGCCTTGACTTTAGCAGGGTCAACTTCTATACCATGGAGGGAAACAATAAATCCCAGGAGTTTTCCTGAGATAACCACGAAGATGCACTTTTTAGGTTGAAGGCAGACGCAATATTTAATGAGGTGATCAAAGATGGTTTTGAGGACAGTGAGGTGTGCTCGGCACGACATTTAGATTTAGCCAAGAGATCATCCACGTAATCTTCCAATATGTGATGCATGATATCATGGAAGATGTAAGTCATAGCACGTTTGATATGTAGCACCAATGTTTTTAAGGCCAAAAGGCATGACTCGATAGCAAAAGGTTCCCCAAGGGGTAATGAATGTGGTCTTGTGCTGATCTTCTGGGGCAAAGAAAAATTTGGTTATAACCCGAGAAACCATCCATGAGTGAGAGCATCTCGTGACCCGTGGTAAGGTCCACCAGTTGATCAATACCGGGAAAGGGAAAGTCATCTTTCAGGGTAGGTGAGGTTGAGGTCTCGGAAGTCCATGCAAATGCAGAGTCCCCCTATTGCTTTAGTAACAGGGACAATGTTAGAAATCCAACGAGGATAATCAATGGGTAAGATGAAGGAAATGGAAAGAAGACGCTGAAGTTCTTCTTTGACGAGAAGAGCAATGCGAGGGTGCATTTTCCTCAGCTTTTGTTTGATAGGTTTGGCATCGGGAACGGTTACGATATTGTGGACCACTATGGTGGGGTCAATACCGGGCATGTCTACATAAGACCAAGTGAAAGCATGGTTATGATCTCGGAGAAAGGAAGTGATGGCTTCCTATTCAGCAGCATCTAAAGATTGTCTGATCTTTAGGATGTGCGGGTCATCCTGAGTATGAATGTTGATCTCAATAGTCAATTCATTCAACATGGTTTACATCTCAGAGGGTAACGACTGATGAATATATGAGTCTTCTACACCAAGGTAGGTGAGTATGGATTCATCATCCTGACATTGAATGACGTTAATGGTAGGTGTGTCGTCGTCAATCATCTCAGGATATAGGAATGGGAGAGTGGAAGGGGCCTCGCCTTCACATTGATAAGTCAAAGGCCCCAAGGAAATGGTGTTTATGAAAAAAAAAAAGTTAGGAGGGATAGATTCAGGATCCATCGACTCCATCGGTGAGGGTGGTGATGAAGGTGGAGAAGGGCTAGGGTCCTCAATGAATTCAATGTGGGCCTGTTTGGTAGAAGGGTCGGGGAAGCCAATACCACTCCAGTCATTATGTTTGTACGGGTGGTACATGGAATAATGGTATGGCGGCCTTGCTCGTAAAATCCAAAACCAAAAACCCTTCCATGCACAATGGTGCAGGAAGGTGTGGGTGAAATGGTGATTGGTAAGTGATTGGAAGTTAGTGGAAAATGGGTGGGGTTGTGATGGTGGTTTAGGTGTGTAGGTGGTAGTATCAAGTCCCCCATAGGTGAGACTAGTACAAAGATGAGGAGGACCATAAAGGAGGTACGTTCTCCTATATGGTGATCATAGTGAGGGTGTTGGTGAAGGCTTCCATACTCGTGTGGAGTAAGGAAGGTGTTGACACTATATAGGCGGTACTCCCCCAGAGTGAGGCATTGAAAAACACCTTCCAAGGGATCAGTGGTTGGTATGTGGGTAGCTGGTATGGATGATGTGTCATAGGTTGATGTGGAGGTGGTGTTACGGATTGGGAAGCTAATGGGTCAGCCATGGAGGTTATAGCAGTGGTAGGCGTGGAGGAGGTATGTGCGGTGAAAGCAGTGGCTGTACTGGTAGGTGTGGGTGTAGGTGTAGGTGAAGCGGTATTGGTTGCAGAAGTAGACAGCTTGACCGGTATGAGTACATCGTTGGGTCGGTAAAGCATGTTGCATGTTTTGAAAGGTGATGGGTCAGCTGGAATGGTATAAGTGTGTCCTTCATGTTCAAACTTTACACAACGATGCAAAGTGGAGGGAACACAACCCATGACATGGATCCAGGGTCTACCAAGCAACAAGTTATATTGGAATTCCCCCTCCAAAACATAAAACAATTCTGGAACAGTGCAGGGGCCCACACAAACATGAAGGATGACAGTGCCTAGTGTGGAGGTGATAGCATCGTTGAATGAACGCAACATGACCAGATGTTTGTGCATGCAATTGTCAAGTATGTGCATTTGAGAAAATGCATGGGATGAAATGATGTTAATGCTAGCACCTCCATCAATCATCACATGGCGTACCCGTATGTCATCAATGTGTACAGAGATGAAGAGGGCTGGGTCTGGGTCATCATTTTGGTATGGTGCGATCTCTGCCTCTGAGAAGCTGAGGGAGGCCACTTGGTGAACAAGGTGAGGTGAGGATGAAGGTGGTAATTTGGTGAGGGAGGCTACATGATGGGGTGTGATAATGGAGGCTACGGGTGTAGGGTCATTGGGTAAAACCTCGATAGATTGAAGAACCTCCATGAGGGCTTGACGATGGGATTCTGAGGTTTGGATGAGGTCATATAAGGACATTTTGAGTGGAGATTGGTGTAATTGTTTGAGCATGGTGCGATGTGTGATGCCATTAGAAATGGGGTATGTGGGGCCGCGGATAGTTATCTTAGGTATGGGTGTAGATGGTATGTTGGGTATAGGATTGGTTGGTGGGTCAGCTGCCTTTTCTTTACCCTTCTGCACACATGTAGTGACATGTACCATGTTGATTTGAGGGAAATTGTCAAATGGAGAGGGTGTAGGGTAAGTGGTATAATGACATGAAGGGAAAAAACCTACTGGAGGAGAAAATCCCTGTGAGGTCAGTTGGGCGCAGCGACATTTGGGTGGTGGCGTGGCAAGTTCTCTGATGTGAACCATGTTAATTTCAAATTTTGTGTGTGGTTCTAGGAGCTGTGAGGGTGGAGGTTGTGGTTGTTGAGTGCGTAGTGTGGGAATGGGTGTTGGTGAAGCAGGATCCTCATCAAGAAGGTCATCATCATCAAAGTTGGTTTTCGGTGGACACAATTGGATAAGGATGAATTTTCAAGGCCTTGCAGTTCTCCACATCATGCCCTGGCACACGATGGTATGCACAAATTTTGGTATCATCAAACCCCTTTGGCTTGGGTTTGAGGGGGTCGTAAGGTCGGAGTGGCGGTAATGTGATAACAGAAGTCTCGAGGAGGTTGGTTAAAATTTTGGCATAGGACCTGCTAGTGGATCACAATGGGAAGTGAATGTGGGTTTGGGTGTAGGTGTGGTTGGTTGTCTGGGAATTATTTTTGGAAGAGTAGGAATAGGTCGAGCTATGGGTTTAGGCACTGGTGTGGTTTGAGGTATCGGTCAGGTTTGTTTGGGTAGGGGTACAGTAGATGGATGGGTAGGAGGGTGTGGGGTTGTTTTGACTACCTTGTTGTGGGGTAGTGGGGTTTTGTTTTTGGGTTGCACCTTCTTGGGTAAAGTGATGTGGGTATACAGGGTCTAGAAGGAAAAGCAGATGGAGGAAGAGGGTGAGTTACCCATGGGATAACGGGGGTGCTATGAAGGTAGATGATGCAGGTCGTGCTTGGGGTGTGAGGGACAATGACTGAAGTGTAGTAGGTAGTGAAGCAATGGCTGAAGGTATCGGAGGTATTGGTGGTAAAGAGACTGCAGGTGCGGGTATGAGTCGTGTTGTGTGCCTGGGTAGGTTAGAGATTTGTGAGGTAGGAATGGGTGGTTGTGTTATTGGGTTATGAATGGGTGAAGGGTGTTTGACCATGTTGGGCAGCTGAGGTTTTAAGGCAGACGAGACAAGTGTGGGTGTGATTGGTGTGGTAGGGGTATGAGGTAGATGAGTTTGTTTCTTTAGTTTGGGTGTCAGAGTAGGTGTGGTTTTAACATTGGAGGATGTAGCTAAATCCAGTTTAATAGGTGGATGAGTAAGGCTGGTGGTCGGGGTGACCCCTAAAGTGGTAATAGGTTTAGTGGAGGTAAATGTTGTGGGTATGGGTTTGGGTTTAGGCATAGGTCGGGTTATGGGTAAGGGTGTGGTGTGAGTGCTAATGGGTATCATGGAAGGGGTTGCGACAGTAGTGGTTGTATGTGATTTGATGGGTGGAAATGTGCTTGGGTAGATAGTGGAGGTGTCATTGAGGGATCTCTGCATTTGTGTTGAGATAGGGAGTAAGAGGCGCCCCCATAATAAAGCCTTATCCACATAATCCAAGTGATCGACCAAACATGAGAATGGCATGTTTGTGGGTGGAGTTGGTGAAGACCTAATGGGAATTCCTGTAAAATGCATCTTAGAGATGGGGAATCGGCCAGCTTCAGCTTCCATGGGTAAGAGAACTGAAAGTAGGTCTGTTGGATGTCAGGTAGTGGATGGAGAATGCTCGCCAAGAGGCAAAGGTATCCCCACCAAATCTATGATGGGTGGAAGGGATTATGGGAGTTCCTCTATGAGTGGAGGAATGGATAGGTGCTCCTCTATGGGTGGAGGAGGTAATGGGTGCTCCTCTGTGGGTGGAGGAGGTAATGGGTGCTCCTCTACGGGTGGAGGAGGTATGGTAGGTAAAGGTTCACTAAGTGGAGAAGCTAGGGGTGAGATGGTCTCAATGTTAGTAGAAGACTCCTCTACAGGTGATGTAGGAGATGAAGGGTGTTCTTCTATTAGTGAAGGAATAATGACGGTTGGTTCAGATGTGGAAGGAGGATTTCAGGCTAGGATTTCCTCTATGGAAGGGATGTGAGGTAATTGAGAGGTGACATGTACCTCATTAAATATCACATGAACCTCACGAGTATGGGTATCGTGAGTGGATGTCTCACCTGTTTGATTGGATGAAGGGGCATGATTGGGAAATGGTTTTTTTAAATATTTGTAGATTTTGGTTGGGGGTGGCATTGGGATTATCCACAGTCAACTCACCTTTCTCGAGCATTTCTTGGACAATATTCTTAAAAGTGATGCAATTTCCATCACTATGACCCTTCACTCGGTGATAGTTACAGAAATCTTGTTCCTTATACCATGCGGGCATGGGGCGAGCAGGGTCAAAACCAGTGTGTGGTTTTATGGGTGGAAGGGTGATGGCACTAGCTTTGATAAGATTTTCTAAGACAAAAGAGTAAGGTTCCCCAATTGGGGTATATTTTTGCACTACTCTTGTCTGAATCAAAAAGCCTGAACGGGTGATAGATTAGATGAGGGTGTAGCCTGATTAGACAGATGAGCTGGGCCAACCTTGAGTACCACTGCATTAGTGGTACCTTTAGCCTTTGAATAATTGGTTGGCGGTTTGGAAGAAGAAGAGGTTTCATTCGACTTGAATGCCAAATTCTTATTTCGTAATTGGATTTTCTTCTCTTCAATGGCCCGAATCTCTAACTTTCATGCCATAGTGAATGCCTCATCAAATGTTTGGAAAGTTTGGACCTGCAAGGTCGGGGAGATATATTTGGTGCAAGCTCGGTAAAGAGCTCGATGAGTTTCAGTTTGTGGCAGTTGAAAGGTAAGTTGATTGATCAGGCTGCACCAGTTGAGTGAAAAAATCTACGATAGATTCATCCTCGTACTGACGTGTGGAATATAGATCGGTCATGGTAACTTTCTTGGTGATATTGATAGAAAAATGATCCAAAAAAGCTTGGGCTACCTAATTGAATGAAAATATGGAGTGTTTGGGTAACCCACTATACCAGTCTAATGCAGGTCCAGTGAGGGACATGGGAAAATTTCTCAAAAGTAAGGCATCATCATGAGCAATCAAATAACATCCATGTTTTAAATGAGTGCAAATGTTGTTGTGGGTCTTCCTTACTATTGAAGCAGTTGAATTTAGGCATTTCCCAATGCACAGGGTATGAACGGATGGGAATGTGATGGGTGAATAGGCTCATTGCAAATCTCATCGTAAGTGAGAGTGTTGCAAGAGCCAGAAACCGATGCCTCCAGTGTTTGCATCTTGTCCATCATCAATTTAATTAGGTCATTTGGTGGGTTGTGATGATTGGATGCCTCCTATAGCGTGAGGAGGTTGGTTTTGGACATATAATGGGTGTGGCATTCCAGTGTATGGGGCTACCATGTAAGGTGGTGGAGAAGAAGGCAATGAAATAGGGGGTACGTACTCGGAATGAATAATAGATGAAACAGGTGGTTGTTGGTAGTATGTATATGGGGGAGGAAGGGTCGTGGTAACCCTAGTGGTAATAGGGGCTAAAGATTGTGGAATGGAAAGAACTACATTCTGAAATGGGGTAGGGGTCACTGACACTGGAGGTGGGAACGTAGCTACAAGTATGTGTGAGACATGAGGGATGGATGAGGTTGTGTTTGGGGTAATCATCGAGGGTATGGTGGATGTAATGGGTGCCACAGAGGTAACAGACACGGCAGTCATGGATGGGTATGAAACCTAACTGCGAAATGACTGGGGGTAAGGTGGATGCAGGTAGCACAGAGCCAGATGGGGCTAATGCAGAAAGTGGGTGTGAGAGTTGGGGGGATAGATACAGACATGCCATATATCAACTGACCTGAGGCATCTCGAGTGGATGAATGGGAGAGGTAAAACTGCAAGGCAGCAGGATTTTGGTCAAGGAGTTGTGTGCAAACTCCTCATCTCTGGTAGCGATATTAGTAGGCTGGATAGGATCCATGGCTGGTGATAAAATAAAAGGTGGTGAAGGACTAGGTGGGAGTGGTTGGCAACTGGCATGGAACACGAGGGCATTTCGCTTGTCTTCGGGTCAGTACCATGTGAACCAGTACTGATCAGGTGGGGCTGCTTCTCTGTAAATGGTACAGAGAACAACAGGAAAAAAATGGATGAAGTAAAAAATGGTGGGTGGAATGTGAAACAGGCTAACTGATGCTTGGTTAGGGAAAACCAATGTCAGTCAAGGGTAACCACTTCCGGTCACTGTAGAAAATAGGTAGTGAGTAATCAGTGAGGCAGAAGGAAAAATCTGACAAGTATGCCAAATCTGGGGATGTGTAAAACGTTAATGGGAAAAAATGATAGTGACAGAGACTGTGGAAAGTGGAAAAAAGTGAAGTGAGAATTTCCTTTTGAGTAGGTTAGCAAAAGGACCTGGAACCAATGTCAGTTGAGTTTAACCGATGGTGGTCAGAGGTAACCGATGACGGTTACTGTGAGATTGAAACAGTGATGAGAAAAAGTGGTTGTGAATTAGAATTTGATGTGGAATCAGACCTAGAATTCTAGGAATGATGGTGATATGGCCCAGGCACACTCAGGTGAAGCTGGAATACACCAGCTATGATGAGGAGCATGCAAGGATGAACAAAAAAAAAGTGATGAACGTGATCTTTCACCTCAAAATACAAACCAAGCATAAACACTAAGAAAATGTAATCTTAAGAGTGCCCTTTTCTATTATGTTTGTTTAGCTTATGCTATTTAGGGACTGACACATAAATTGTGAAATAGAGTTTTTGGTGAGGATGGCTTCCTATAAAGAAGGAGATCTAAAGGGTGAGGTTTCAGGTTTGTTATGGTGGGGGCATCCAATGGTTTCACTCTGAAGTATGACTCGATAGAGTAGTGAGCTGGGTGCCCACTTGTGCCATGATCATGTGATCACCTATAGCTTCTTCCAAAAGTAAGATGTTGTTTAAGAATGTATGTATTTGAATTTTTGTGTGGGTTGGTAAGACTCAGAGAAAGAGAAAAGGATAGAAGTGCTTTTCTATGATTCTATTTTTCAACCATCATGCTGGTAATGACTTCCAGCGTATAGGTTGCCCTCATTTAATGTGAGCTAATGCAGAAAATCAGAATGAAATGTGATTGAAGTTTTAAACCCAAATCAAAAATATGAAATTGGATGACACAATAAGATGAAGAGAGAAGAGGGATGCTCTTTCACTAAAATGTAGAAAACATGAAGAAATGATTCTTTTTAAATACACCAAAAGAAAAGTTTCCTTTAGAGATAAATAGAAAGAAGGAGTGGATTACCAAGGAAGAAAATTAGTGTGTACGCTTTATAGAAGGGAAACAAACACACAATTTTTTCCTAGGAATGAATGAAATGCAAGGAACCCATGGATGGGTCTCACCAGGTGCGTGCCAAAATGTTTCACCTTTTTCTTAGATTGTTTCTTTGAATTGTTGACGAAACAAATAGGGTAACGGGCGTAGGAGGAATACCTGTTCAAATGTTGGTTGATGGGTTGTTGTGTGCGTATGACTTCCGAATCCATAGCTGACCGTGAGAGCTTCCTTTTGGCTAGGAGGAACTACCTGTAATGAAATCAAGACCACCAGAAAGAATTAAACAATATGGGCAGTGAACTACCTAGCATGAGCTAGATCCGGGAAGTGTGATACTTCCTAGATGGCTATCAGTCCACTATTTTAAACAAATTAATGCTGAAAACAAGGTAAATCCTATTGTTATTTTGAAATGATTTAGGTATCTCACTTAAAAACACAATAAGAAAATAGATCTAATCTAACAGGCTAAGCTAGAATAGAATCCACGGGTCAAATGGTTGGTTCTGGGTTCTGCAGGTCTGATAAAGGTCTCGATTAGGTCACAAGTGAGTGAGGGTGAGGTAAAATTAGGTGGATAGGTCTTTGTTTAAGGATGTGTGGAAAACACAGAGACCGACATCAGTTAGGGGTGACCGACCGTCAGTTAGGTATAACTGGCGCCGGTTACTGTGAGATATGGAAACGTCACAAGAACGGGGTTTTGGTCTCCTTTGTGATTGCACAAAGGATTTGGTTGGTTGGGACGAGGTATTGGGTGACTGGAATAGGTTTTTGCAAGGTTTTGATGGGTCTATGGAGGTAAAAAAATGTTGGAGATGGTCAATAGGGAGCAAGATGAACAATGGATGATAAAATAATGATAAAATGAAATAACCAGGAAAGTATGATGTTGCACTTACTTGGATTTCATTTCTGAAAGTCTATGTGTGAAGGATGGAGGTGCTGATGATGGGTTTAAAGGCTGCAAGTGATCACCAACTAAAGAAAATATTCTACATGGGCTACATGCACACTCCTCTTTTGCTTGGATAGATCAGAATGTGGCTGGGAAGGCTGTGCAGGAGAAGATCCTCAATCTCCTTCCTTGGATGTCAGTTCTTGTTGGAATTGGCTCTCTGAAGATGCGTTATCTCTTTGATATTCCGTTCTTGCTCATCCACTTTTCTCCCCATGTTTTTCAACCTTGAGAATAAGGTTGTTTAGGGGATAAAAGGGGTAACCGACGGTGGTCTGGCTTAACCGGTGATGGTTAGGGGAAACCGACGTCAGTCAAGGTGGGATTTTCTAGGTTTACTAAACTTAGGGAGATCCTCCTGATTTCCTCAGATCTTGTGTCGTTATCCCATGGATTAGACTGGGAGCTTCTTGTGAGCATGTGGGAATGTGGTTAGAGGGAGTGTAGGCATTGATTTTTAGGGTTTGGGTAAGTCTTAGTTAGTTATGGTAACTTGCCAAGAATAGGTCTTAGGTTGAGTTAGCTTGGTGAGGTGTCTAAGTGAACTGTTTGTGTAGATATTATTTAAATAAGATATTTAAATAATAAATATAGTGAGGATAACTGCATTAATTTAATTAAATTAATTAAATTAATATTAGTAGGGTGAAGGGGGTCATGGCTAGGTAGATGTAATAAAGGGGGGCTTATATGTCGAGGGACGAAGGGGGAGTGTGACCTAATTTTAGTGTCTACAAGATGAGTATAGGTGCACTAAATTATATTAAACAAGTCACTACTAAAAGTGTTCGGGAGTATGATTCCCATTTTAAAAAACTTTTATCTAATATTTCTTATTATATTCATACAAGCCAACATGCACAACGGTTTGTTAGAGGTCTGATCACACCTGTTAGAAGGGCTCTGTCACATAAGGCATACACTAATCTGCACGAATCCCTTGAAGCAACTTTGCATGCTAAGGAAGTTAGGAGTATAGATATTGGAGTCAACCCATTCTTGGAAGTATAGATTACAACCATGAAAAGGCAGCTGGAGAAACTATTGGTGAATTCAGCACATGAGACATGCACTGGGATTTGGTGTACAAAATGTGAAGTGGAGGGGCACACCAAAGATAATTGTCTCCACAGAACAATACATTCATTATTTCTAGACTGTGAGATATGTCACCTGAACCATGATTGCCCATTATTACAATGCACGATAAGGAAGAATGTATCCTATTATTGTAAGATTTTCTGGTCCATGAATCACAATACAGAAGACTGCAAGTTGATTGGTTAGATCCATGATGCATAGATATTGGTGTGTGATAGACAAGAGTGTCAGATAACTCTAAGGGTAAAGGTGAGCATCAAGATCAGAATCACAATCAAGCACATTATGATCGGAATGAGGGGCGCTATGAAGCAAGATGTGGTAGAGGTTGCGGATACCATGGTGGATTTGGAGGTCAAGGCCGTGGTGGTGGACAAGATGAATTCCCTTGTGGAACATGCTTTACATGTGGATCACTTGACCACTTTAGGCATGAGTGTCCTCAAAATATTACATGTTCTTTCTATGGAAATAATCATAGCAATGAGGAATGCCCATATTTATATGAGAATCTTAGCAAGAAGTATAAATAGGGGAACAAAGGTGTAGGGATGGTTAGGATACAACACGTTGTGGAAAATTATTGGAAGCCAAAGTTGGAACCGTAACTTGAGGTATTTCCTATAAAGATCACTACACACGCTGAAGCTACACACTAGAGAGGCATTACTATAGAAGCCTACCATCATTAAGGAGGATGATCCACATGCAAGATACCTGGATCCTACGCACAAGAAGGAGATATATCAGGAGATCATGGAGGTACTCAGAGACCTTCAAGGGAAATATAATGTTTAAAGGAGCAATCATGGAAGATGGAACTAAAGAAGGCAGTAGAGATGGTCTAGTTATATATTGATGACTTAAAGGAGGTATACAAAATGTTGCGCCAGGAGAATATTATTCCATTACTAGGGAGTTGGCTAAAGGGAAACACTCTGCATGTGAATATTGAGAATGGGCGTCAGATCTTGCATGAAAATATTCCCCCCATAGCTTAGACTATGATAAGGATATCACTCTGAATGTTGTTGTCGATGAATAGATCTTAAGTAATATATTGATTGACATAGGCACGGAAGTAAATGTGCTTAATTTAGATGTATGGGTACAGATGGGGAGACCTACATTACAGCCATATTATAATGTATTATTTATGGCTAATTGAACTAATGCCACTCCTATCAGAGTTTTAAAAGACACATCCATTACTATACAAGGGGGCAAGTTCACTAGGGATCTTGAGGTTTTAACACTTGAAGAAGCAGACAGTTTCCCAGCTTTGCTTGGATGCCCTTGGTGTTACACAAGAAATGTTGATATTCAGTTCAACAAGGGATATATCAGTTTTGAGAACAAGGAGGAAAGATTTATTATCCCTTTAACAGATGGGAAGTCTACGCCCTATGTTGAGCATTTGAGCAAGGAATATGTTAGGTTGTGGAGCCTATTTTCATGTGTGAAAGTGTTGAAGACTGTACACAAAGAGTACTATAGAATTTTTTTTTTGGCCTAAAAAAATGCACCCAACATATCGGGAAACATGCTCTTCTCATATGGGTGAGTTTTTTTACCCATAGGTTTATGGGATGGGTTTCTCCCATGGTTTTAATACCCATGGTTTTGTAAAACTACTTAAGCAGTTGTCTATTTATATGGTCTTATGCATATGATAGATGTACAAGTAAATGTATTGTAGATGTGTTTTGAAATTGGGTGTGAATTCTGTAGAGTTTGTTGAGCATAGCTCCAAACGGATATGGGTATTGTATTGAGAGAGTGGAGGCTTGTAATAAAATCTGAGCAAGTGATTCTTGGTGGACGTAGCCCAAATTGGGTGAACCACGTTATATCTTGTCTCTCTTAGTTGTGTTATTTATTCTGCACTTTTATTTGAGATATTTAATATTTTCTGAATATTAGTTTCTACTGTTGCGATTCTGTAAGGGATTATTCCACATATTTTATCTCTTATTTCCTAACAATTGGTATCAGAGCCTAGTTTGGTTTGCTGAAGTGTTGAATCATAAGGAAAGTTTTTTAGCTTGAGTGGGAGCTATGGTAGATGATGGAAGATCTAGGGTTTATAAATTCAATGAGCAGAATTTCAGTCTTTGGAAGATGTAGATGGAAGATTACCTTTATCAGAAGGATCTTTATACTCCGCTATCTGAGAAGGTGAACAAACCCTCGAGTATGACGGATGTGGAATGGGATTTGTTGGATCGGAAGGCACTTGGAACGATCCAGCTGTGTCTTGTATCTTTAGTATTATTTAACGTTTCAAAGGAAAAGACTACAAAAGATCTAATGGATGCATTAGGGAAGTTGTATGAAAAACCCTCTGCCTCTAACAAGATATTTTTAATGAAAAAGTTGTTTAATATGAAGATGTATGAGAATAGTTCAGTAGCAGATCATTTAAATGATTTCAATACGGTTGTGAATATGCTAGCTTCGGTTACAATAGAATTTGATGAAGAAGTTAGGGCTTTATTAATTTTGTGCTCTTTACCTGAGAGTTGGAATAGCCTGGTAATGGCGGTAAGTAACTCAGTTCCAGCTAACTCGAAGTTGAAGTTTGAGGATGTTGTAGGGGTGATTCTAAGTGAGGAAATGTGAAGAAAAATCTCTGGGGAATCTTATACTTCAGGGAATGCTTCGATAGTGGAAACTAGAGGGAGACAAAAGAATAGAGGAAACCGTGGAAAATCAAAAGATCAGGTAAGGTCAAAATCCAAGAACAAGACTGTATGCTGTAATTGTGGAAAGCCTGGGCATACAAAGAAGGATTTTTGGGAGCTTTGGGATAAGAAGAAACAACAATAAGAAAACAAGGAGGAAAATGTGGCAACGGGTAATGTATGTCAAGATGCTTTGATTCTCTCTTTGCACAATATTACTAAATCTTGGGTTTTAGATTCAGGGGCTTCTTTCCATGCTTCTCCACATAGGCATTATTTTGTTGATTATGTTCAAGGAGATTTTGGGCATGTTTTTCTTGGTGATGATGAGCCTTGCAGCATAGTTGGAAAAGGTTCTGTTCAGGTTAAGATGCAGAATGGGAATACTTGGCTATTGAAGGATGTCATACATGTGCCTACATTAAGACGAATTTTGATATCGGCAGGGCAGTTGGGAAGTGATCGTTGTACTGTGATATTTACAGTAGACTCTTGGAAGATTGCCAAGGGTGCTCTTTTGGTGGCAAGAGGTAAGAAGGTTGGAACCTTGTATTTAACCACTGATAGTACTAATGATTGTAATCTTGTGGCTTTAGATGTAGATACAACATTATGGCACTATAGGCTTGGTCATATGAGCCATAAGGGCATGAACATCATAAAGAAGAATTTCCTTGGATATACAAAAATAGGTTTAGATTTCTGTGAGAACTACATATATGGGAAACAGAAGCGAGTAAGGTTTCTCAAGGTTGGACCTACGAAGAAAGAGAGTAAGTTAGAGATGGTACATTCTGATGTATGGGGGTCGGCTCAGGTATCATCTCTTGGGGGTTCAAGTTATTATGTTACTTTTATTGATGATGCAACAAGGAAAGTTTTGGTTTATTGTATTAGAAACAAATCTGATGTATTTGACACTTTTGTTAAATGGAAAGCCTTGGTAGAGAATGAAACAAGTATTAAGCTAAAATGTCTCAGGTCAGATAATGGATGGGATTATTGCAGCAATAAATTTAATGATTACTGTTCTAAGAATGGAATCCATAGGAAAAAGACGGTTCCAGGAACTCCGCAGCAGAATGGGGTATCGGAAAGTATGAACAGAATAATAATGGAACGTGCTAGGAGCATGAGGTTACATGCAAGACTGCCTCTTTCTTTTTGGGCAGAAGCGGTGAGCACAGTTGTGTACTTGATAAACAAAGGACCCTCAAGTGCCTTGGATGGAGGCATACCTGAGGAGGCATGGTATAGTAAGAAAGTTGATTATTCATTTCTTAGAGTCTTTGGATGTGAGGTGTTTGTTCATATAGACAAGGATGATAGGACCAAGCTAGAGGCTAAATCAGAAAAATGTACTTTCATTGGTTATGGTGGTGATGACTTTAGATTTAAATGTTGGAGTATTAAGGACAAGAAAATCATTCGGTCTAGGGATGTGGTCTTTAATGAGAAAGTCATGTATAAGCAACAGTTGCAGGAAAATAGGAAAGAATCCAAGAAAGAATATGTAGTGGTAGAGGATCTTCTAGATGGGAAAGTGACCCATGAATCAGTTCAGGAACCTACTCAACATGAACCCCAAACTCCTACAGTGAGGAGGTCTTCTAGGGTAAGAAAAGAACCTGAATGTTTTTCTCCTTCTCTTTATTATTTATTACTCACTGATAGTGGAGAGCCAGAGAGCTTTGATGAAGCAATGCAGGTAGATGTCAGTAAAAAGTGGGAGCAAGCCATGGATGAGGAGCATAAGTCTCTCATGGAGAACCAGACTTGGGATTTTGTGAAGCTACCAAAAGGAAAAAGAGTATTGCAGAACAAGTGAGTGTATAGAGTTAAAGATGAAGGAGGAAAGAAAAGATATAAGGTCCGGTTGGTGGTTAAGGGGTTTGCACAGAAACAAGGTATAAATTTTGATGAGATTTTTTTATCCTGTAGTAAAAATGAATTCTATCAGAACTGTTCTTGAAATAGTGGCAGCAAAAGACTTTTACTTAGAACAGTTAGATGTAAAGACTGCATTTCTCCATGGTGATTTGGAGGAGGAGCTATATATGCAGCAGCCAGAAGGATATGAAGTCAAAGGTAAAGAGGAGATAGTGTGCAAACTGAAGAAGAGCTTTTATGGCATGAGACAAGCTCCACGTCAATGGTATAAGAAGTTTGATAGCTTCATGATGGAGCAAGGTTATATTAGATGTCATTCTGACCATTGCGTGTATACAAAGAAATTTGAGGATGGAAGTTATATTATCATGTGTTTGTATGTAGATGACATGTTGGTTGCAGGTAAAAACATGCAGGAAATAAAAGTACTCAAGAAATAACTAAGTGAATCCTTTGATATGAAGGATTTGGGGGCAGCTAGACAAATCCTTGGTATGAGGATAACTCAGGATAGGAAGGAACGGAAGCTGACTTTATCTCAGGAAGAGTACATTAAGAAGGTATTGGATAGGTTTAACATGCAGGATGCTAAACCGGTTGGGACTCCTTTGGCAGGCCATTTTAAGTTAACAAAGGAGCAGTGTCCCAAGACAGAGCAGGAAAGAAACCAGATGTCCAAGGTACCTTACTCATCAACAATTAGTAGTTTAATGTATGCTATGGTGTGCACTAGGCCTGATATTGCCCATGCAGTGGGAGCTGTGAGTAGATTTATGAGTGATCCAGGTAAAGAGCATTGGCAAGCAGTAAAGTGGATCCTTTGGTATTTGAGAGGGACCATGGGGGAAGTTTTGTGCTATAGTGGATCAGACACCACTTTACGTGGTTATGTAGATTCATACATGGCTGGAGATGTAGACAGTAGGAGGAGCAGGACAAGTTATATTTACACCGTAGGTGGGACAGCAGTGAGCTGGATTTCACGACTACAAAAACTGGTGGCTTTGTCAACCACGGAGGCTGAGTATGTTGCTACCACAGAGGAAAGCAAAGAGATGATTTGGTTACAAAAATTTCTTGAGGAGTTGGAGCATAATCAAGAGGAATGTAAGCTACATAGTCATAGTCAGAGTGCTATACACCTAGCTAAGAACTCTGCTTTCCACTCCAGGATGAAGTATATACAATTAAGGTACCATTGCATTAGAACAGCTTTAGAGGAAGAGAAGTTGAAGTTGGAGAAGATTCATACCAGTCAGGATCCTGTAGACATGATGACCAAGGTGGTCACAAGGGTAAAACTAAAGTTGTGTTCAGCTTTGGTTGGTCTTCACAGAAACTAGTGAAGGGTTGAGAAGCTTGCTCAGAGGAAAACTAGTCTCCAAGTGGGAGATTGTTAAGTTGTGGAGCCTGTTTTCATGTGTGAAAGTGTTGAAGATTGTACACTAAGAGTACTATACACTTTTCATGTATCCTCACTGAGTTTCGGGGCCAGGCCGGGCCCTGAGCAGGGGTCTGAGGACACAGCCCCCGATAGTAGAGGTATGGGGGTGCAGCCCCCGAAAAAAAAAATTTAGGCGTAAATTTTTTTTGGCCTCAAAAAAAATGCACCCGACATATCAAGAAACATGCTCTTCTCATATGGGTGAGTTTTTTGACCCATAGGTTTATGGGACGGGTTTTTCCCATGGTTTTGATACCCACGGTTTTGAAAAACTACTTAAGCAGTTGTCTATTTATATGGTCTTATGCATATGATAAATGTACAAGTAAATGTATTGCAGATGTGTTTTGAATTCGGGTGTGAATTCTGTAGAGTTTGTTGAGCATAGCTCCAAACGGATATGGGTATTGTATTGAGAGAGTGGAGGCTTGTAATAAAATCTAAACAAGTGATTCTTGGTGGACGTAGCCCAAATTGGGGTGAACCACATTAAATCTTGTCTCTCTGTGTTGTGTTATTTATTCTGCACTTTTATTTGAGATCTGTAATATTTTCTGCATATTATTTTCTACTTTTGTGTTTCTGTAAGAGATTATTCCGCATATTTTATCTCTTATTTCCTAATAGAATATCTGAATAGGATTTATGTACGTGCCATTCAAGACCCAGAATTGCTCTAGCCATCTAAAGAAGGAATCATTTAGTAGGAAGATGCATAGTCTATTAGTGATACTACAAGTGTTGCTTGTGATAATTGCGCTCATGGTACTTATTAGATGGTTGGGCATGAAGTAAGGAGAACATTTTCATGGAAAAGAAAACCTCATTGTGTCAGGAGGATAGGTAACAACTCTATACCTTAGTACACTGGGGAAGGAGACCCTACGGTATTCCTACATAGTATGGAGGAACTATGGATAGGCTAGTTAGAAAGAATAAGTATGTTAGCATATACCCTATGTGGGACAACAATGCGCTGGTGGGTGGTTCATAGGGATAATGTTGTAGAATGGAATGAAGTCAAGATTGCTCTTACAACTAAGTTTTTCAGGAGTAATGCACCAACTCAAATATGTACATATCATGGTAATCAACCTATTCAGCACCACATTTAGCATTGTGAGAGGCTCTAGATAGAGGGGAAGGAAGATTAATTGTCTTCGCTATGGGTGCGCAAAATTTATTCCACTTTACAAGGTTGCGTACGCACTTGGTATGTATATGCAGAGCTACATAGAGAAACTAGAAATTGGTAGGATTTGATTCTAGGTATGGTCTATAATTTTGACTACTTCTCTACTAAACCTCTAGTAGAAGAGGCATTAAGGGTTATAAAGACGTTAACTATGGGAGATAGTGCAAAGGTGCAAGAATTCATTCAGGAGTTATTTGATGAGAATGACTCAGGAGAAAAGACAGATGCCATACTACTTAAGCGTGCTTGCTTTGAGAAAGAAAAAGGGAATATGGTTTATATAGTGGATGATGGAGTAGAAGAACTAGATATAGATCATTCAACATGTATGCACAAGGTCTTGTACATTACAAATAAAAATGCACATGCCTATCATGAACCTATGAGGACCAAGAAAGTGAATATTGGTACGTATGTTGAACCTAAAGAGACAATAATTATCTAGATTATTGGTCTGAATCTGAAGTAGAAAAAATAGTGGAGTTGCGCCATGATTTCCAGGATTTATTTCCTAGGGGATACCATGAATTGTAGGGATTGCATGAATCATTAGGATAAATGAAGATAAAGCTTAAGGAAGGTTCGTGTCCGTTCAGGAAGAGACCCTATAGGATGAACCCCAACTTGCGCATAAAGGTCAAAGAAGAAATTGATAAAATGTTGAAGTCTGGAATCATCAAGCCCCTAGAAGAATTGGAGTGGGTTAGCCCCATGGTTATCAGTATAAAGAAAGATGGTCAGATTAGGATTTTTGTGGATCATAGAGAACTGAATGCTACATATGTGATTGATCACTTCCCTACAACTTTCACAGAGGAGATATTAGAAGGCATTACAGGGCATGAGATATATTCTTTTATAGATGGATTCTCTAGGTATCATCAGGCCCGGATTACACAGGAAGATCAAGAAAAAACAATTTTAACCACTAAATGGGGATGTTTTGCATATACTGTGATGCCATTTGGTCTAAAAAACTTTCCTTCTAAATTTTTGCAAATAGTTGTTCAAGCATTCCAAGATTTTATTCATATTTTCTTGTAAGTTTATTTGGATGATTGGATGGTGTATGGGCTTGTTAAGGATCATTGTGACAATTTACACTTAATGTTTGAAATATGTACATATTTAAGCATCTCTTTTAACATCAAAAAGTGTGTGTTTGCTACACCTTTTAGCACTCTATTAGGACATATCATCTGTAAGGAATATTTTTTGGTAGATCCAGCTAAGGTTGCAGGTATTGTTGGCCTGGAAGAGCCTACCAGTCAAAGTGAGATGCACTGATTTTTGGGTCACACTGGGTATTATAGAAAATTTATTAAAGGATAAGCTAAGGTTTCCATACCCTTAGAAGAGATACTAAAAGGAAAAGGGACATTTTATTGGGGATAACCGTAATAACACGCATTTGAGGTACTAAAGGAGATACTTACTACAACACCTATTCTATGCTTTCCCTCATGGGACCAACCGTTTCATGTACATGTGGAAACCTCTAGCACGGCCATTGGCATAGTATTATCTCAGCCTAGAGAAGGTATTATAGATCATCCTATCTTTTTTTTCTAGTAGAAATTTGACTCATGCAGAGCATAGTTATATAATGACAGAGCACAAAGCCTTGTCCATAATCTATGCACTACATAAATTCAGAAAATACCTTTTAGCAACACCATTTGTATTTTACACCAATCACATAACATTGAAATACTTGGTAAACAAGCCCATTTTACAGGGGTGCATATGTCGATGGGTGATTTTATTCCAAGAATTTGATTTCATAGTTGTGGTAAAACTAGGTAAAAGTAATTATGGCCTAGAGCATTTATCATGAATTCAGTCGAGGGAGGACACGTGACAAGTGAAGATACAATGCCAAATGCATAGTTCTATAGGTTACAATGCGCATCTTTGGAATTGGAGGATATTGCTATATTTTTATGTACATGTGTGGTGCCAAAAGGAATGAAATCCTTGGAGAAGAAACAACTTGCAATTCGTGTGGCTCCTTTTATGTTGATTAGTGGTGACCTATACAAGCTAGGCCGAGATGAAGTATTGTGTTGGTGTGTACTAGAGCATGATTGCACGGACATCATGAAAGAGGCTCGTGGTGGTATTGCAGGTGGGCACTATGCAGGTGAAGCCACTACATGTAAGATTCTACTCACTAGATTATGGTGGGAGACCCTTTAAAAGGATTATAAAGCATATTTTAAGGCGTGTGATCACTGTCAATGCGTTGGTAAACTTGGGAAAAAAGATGAAATGCCTTTGACACCCATTCCTAGTGTAGATCTATTTGAGAAATCGACTATAGAATTTGTGGGTCCTATTTCACCAGTTACGTGTAGGAATGGATCACCCTACATAATCACTTGCACATATTATCTTACAAGGTAGACAGAAGCAACTCCTACCAAGGATTGTATAACAGCTACAGTGGCCAGGTTCTTATGGGAAAATATTCATACAAGGTATGGATTCCCATTGATTTTGACTAGTGATAGGGGCACACACTTTTTTGAATGAGACAATAAGAATTATATTAGATGAATTCATGATTGCACACCATAAGACTACACCATATCATCCTCAAGAAAATGGGACTACTGAAGCTTTCAACAAGATTTTGAGCTAGACATTGACAAAAAAATTTGATGTTGGAAGGAAAGATTGGGATGATAAACTTTATGTAGTGCTTTGGGCATATAGAAAGACCTACAAGTGGTTGAACAAGGCCACACCCTTTGAGTTGGTGTTTGGCATAAAATCAATTATTCCGATGGAATTCATGTTACCTTCTTTACGTGTTACATGCACTAGAGGTATAACTGATGAGCACTTTTTGGAAGAAATAATTGATCAATTGATACAGTTAGATGAGAGGTGCTCCATAGCACATTGGAGCTAGAAGCAGGAAAAGGCCAAGTAGAAGGCATGATATGAAAGGCACATCAAGGAAAAAAATCTTGAGATAGGACAAATGGTGATTCTTTATGACTCTAAGTTTCTACGCCATCTAGGAAAGCTTAAAGTACATTGTTTGGGACTGTATATCATCACTCATACACTTGAATTATGTGCTTATCAGTTAGAGACACTTGATGGAATATGGCTACTCAATTACTTTAATGGGAGTAGGATGAAGCCCTACTATACATAAGTCTTCTTAGTGTTTATAATAAGGTAGTGTTTCCATTTAGAGTAGGTTTTCATTTCTATATTTCCTTAATGTATTTCCTTTTTGGTTGCTATGATTTTTCAATTCAATTGGTCTTTTGTGTAATAAGTGCATTTACACGCTGGAATCTAATTACCATTTGAATAAATTTTATGCGCAGAGGACTGCACATACCATTGGTGTGGGGTGGTTATTTACAACGAAGTACACATAAATGAATAAGCTACTACAAGTGTTATTCAAGTTTGCAGAGGAGTGGTTAGAAGAGATATTTATTTAAAACAATGATCGTAGATGGAGATAAATGAGGTAAGAGTATAACGTGAGGTAAGCAGTGGCTGTAGAAACTACTAGGGGAAGGTGTAGTGGAAAGGTACTCAGGCACATAGAAGTACACTGACAATAAGTCTGTAGCCAGGAGTTAGGAACATATACTAGAAAGTTATAGCTAGGCCCTGAAGATATACCACGTGGATACTGTGCAAATGGTAAATTAATGAGAGGATTGTTGGTAGGTGGAGGAGTAATAAATGCACTAAATTCTTGAAAATCTATATAAGAATGTGATGCAGGTTAATTTTTACCTTTTTGAACACAAGTATTTGAGTGAGCTAAGTGTGAATGAGTTGAGCGAGTCATGTTAAGGTGCAGAGAGTTGTGAAACCATGTGTGGAGAGTAGACCATTGCACAAAGAGGCTTGTTTCCCCATTGGTGAAGGTTTTGAGAAAAGCAGACACATTGAGGAGGAGCTAGGGCATGCAGTTTCAAGCTAGGGCACATGGATTTGAGCTAGGGTTTGAGTTTGCTCATTATAGATAGTGAAAGGGTGGATTTTACAATGGCACCAAAGAAAGCACCTCCCGCAGGCACCAAAGGAAAGAAGAAAGTAGAAACAAAAGTTTAAATTTCTCCCAGAGTATATTTTAAGGGTTGCAATATCCAAAGGGTGTGATAATTGGAAAAGAATGGAATTCCCACATCTGCAAGTGTAAGATAAGTGACTAAAACCACCACACATCTGAAAAAAAGAAAGAATTAGATGGATTGTTGAATACAAAGACCAACAAGCGCATGGTGGAGTATATGTCAGTTTATGATGATGCTAGATAGAAACTGTTGAAATAGGTAGGAGTCTATCAATTGTATGAGATCCCATATTTTGGAAAGTATGAACCTTTATACCAGTTCCTGATGAGCACAGTCCATGATGACTTTTTCTATTTTTCTAGAAAAAGGGTTAGAATCATAGCAGCCTCGATTTTGACACTAACAGGATTAAAAGGCATAGGGGTAGACCTAGATAGTGACCTAACTGATAAAGAAACAATCATGGAGACATGGAAAGAGTTGGGTTATACAAAGGTTCCACGTGGAATGAACATTGATAAATTGAAGAAGTCCCTAGTAGGACAAGAAGTCCCTAGTAGTACAAGAATTTACACATTTGGTGACCAAGTCAAATGATCAAGAGAGATAGTCGAAAATAAATACCATGCGGCTCCATATCGAGACAAAAATGTATCATGGAGTAGTCTATAACATAGTAGGCTACATTGCAAAAACCATTATTGAGGAAGCATGCACAAGTGATAAGATCATTTTTAGATTTATCTTACATTATCCAGTATTTATGGAAATTGGAGTGCCCGATGGGACAAAGAACAAGAGTTGGAAATATCCCATGGAAAACAATTCCCTTGCATAAAGGTTCGAAAAGTATTTATGTGAAGGTTCAATGAGTGGGCCATTTAAACAGAGGGTGGAGATGTGGTATGATCGACTCCACATAGAATTTTAAGAGGAGTGGCGCATCCCTAAGGAGTTACCTTCGGTAGTTGGCAAGGAAGTACAGTTTGTGGTGTACTAGCACTTTTTCATCATGTGGCTCACTATGAGGGATGGGACATGGAGCCCATGGTGAAAACTATCATATGCTTTCACAACACACTACTTCTAGGCATTAGTCCACCACTTTAATAATGCATGCCACCTAAGTTTTATTGCAGACAAGGTACACTGTGACTACCACACTCTGAGAAAGACATATGTATATCCAGGCTAGACTGTCTATGTTGAAAGGCTCATTTCAGACATTATAAGCATGAATCCTGTAAGCTTGGCAATCGGGTACATTGGAGCAGTGTCTGTATACCTTTAGCTTAAGCCCAAGCAGGAGAATAACAAGTATGTGGAGAATGAGTTCATGCTCCCAAGGACACCTAAAGGAAAGCATACAGTGGAGAATGTGCCAGCCTCAAAGCCCATAAAAAATTTAAAGGTAAATGATGACGAGGATGATGAAGATAATGAATACTTAGGTCATAGAGGCCGGAGACAGCCCACAGATGGAGTGGAAACTAAGTACGTGGGTACCCCACCATAGGCGGAGGAAGAAAATGAAGACTTGGATGTAGAAACAGTCTAGGAAGAGCACCTATTTAAGAGGGTATTCAAAAGAACAAGGACCCAGGGCATGGGAACCCCACATCCTGTGAGGATATCACTATGAATATCTCCTTACAAAGAGGCATTTGAGAAGAAAAGGAGAAATATAAATCTAAATGAGGAGGTAGAGGAGTCTACAAAAAGCACGTTTGGCACCCTTGTACAACTAGAAGATGTGGAAGAACCCAAGCATGAAGATCTAAAGGATGAAGAAGAGGTAGTAAGGGTGGTAGAAGAAATGAAACATTATATTGCTCAAAACATTGAAGATCCCACTCCAAATATGGGCTATACTGAGGACATAAGTAAAATTTTCTGCACCCATTTCCAGAGTACACTGGACCTTAAGGGGTTGTATGGATGGGATTTTATGGACCTAGACATGGCCACTACATGCATGAGGAAAAAACTTTCTTGGTCTATGCAAACTCACATGGACAATCCTGATTTTGATGTATGTGAGGAGTCATGTGTGTCCTGAAGAATGAAGAAGGCATCATAAAGAAAGAACATGACTATAAATCCCACTCTCATGTCTGATGAGTAGGTAAGAATTGCCTTAGTTAAGGCATCTACAAAAGTGGCATGAAGGAACATAGATAAGGCTGCCCCTATTAGAGCACTACGAGAAGATAACAATGCCAAAGATGTAGAAATAACGTGTTTACAAGGAGAAAAGGACTTGGAGCAGAAAAATAACAAGGCCTTCATTGGTATGGTGGAAGAAATTGGTGACAATCTCCTAAAAGTAAGATCACACTTAGAATCTAAGGTACCTAAAATGTTTCCCTCAGCTATGAATTGTGTGCGTACCCTAGTAGATTTGGTTCTTGAGGATGGATTGATTTGCATGCCAGTGCCAAAGGACCTTGAACAAGAAGTAGAGAGAGAAAGGGACCCATTAGTTAGAAAGATATAATCTTACGAAGCCTTGCTCCAGAATTTATAGGAAGAGTTTAAGAAAGAAGACTATGCATTGAACATTTGTGTAGCTCTAGAATCAGTAATCCAAATAAGAACTATATTGGAGGACAATGAAGTTTAGAAATAAATGAAGGATGAGACTTTAGGGAGCGTAGAGAGATTGGCGTTAGTGAAGCAAAAGCGCAAAGACCTTATAGCAGCACAACAACCGTATAAGGAAAGGATGGATGAGCATGGAAATCTCATATAAAAAATGATGGATCTTATGGAGGGACGAATGTCTTATATTGCTAACGTTTTCATTATATTGCAGAATGAGAAGGGAGAGATGACCTAGGATGAGTTAAAGGACATCACTGCAGATTTCTCAAAGAAGACCTAGAATGCGCTAGATGAGTGACAAGCTTTGGAAGCTGAAATTAAGGAAGAATACTGTTGATTCTCTTAATGGAAGAGGAGGATACTGGAGAGTAAAATCTATTCTTTGTACAACAATTCATTCTTTATATTCTTCCATTCCTATTCTTTAAGCCATCAGGAGACAACCATTGCTGGGGTGGAAATCTAGTTTAGTGTGGAGTAATGTTAAGTAGACAAAGTATGACACTAAAGAGAAGGCGTACATAAGATTTGCACGTGGTACTATGATAGGTTTGAAAGCACAGAAGGATAGGAAAGGAAGCGTGCACTAAAGATAGATTTAATTAGGATTTAGCCATTTTTATGGTTACGAGCTATTTTTTGGAGATAAGGTATGGAGCACACAATGAGATGGATACTTGCGCGACACACAAATGCTATTTTGGGAAGAGCATATACTAAAGCTCCATGCATGAATTCAAATTAATAATAGAATTACTACTACCAGTTAACTGTAAGAGATCTATTATTAGTGCACTTGCATGTGTTCAAGTTATTTTAAAGGCACATGACTATTTTCAGCATGTGACCTATTTTTGTAAGTGTGTAAGCAGTGAAGGGAAAGTCCCGACCCTTATAAATATGTGGTAATCTATGTAGATTAAGAGAGTGATATGTATGAGCTATTGTGGATTTATGCTACCACATATGATGCGCACATAGACTTATGATACTACTTATTTTAAGAAGATTGTATGCTTATTGTGTTTTAATATAATGGGGTGTGTTGGGTGAACAGTGATGTTAAACATGACTTAAACTAGTTCTTACATGATTGCCTTTGTTATATCTATCACTTAATTCATTATTATTTTAGATCTAGATTTGTAATATGCTCTGTGGGATATCTATGTTGTTTGTGGATATGAATACATTACATCTTCATCATGTTCACATCCTATACAAGCAATTATAATGAGAGGCCTAGTACCTTTGCATGCTTTAGGTGAGCGCTCACCTCAGGCTAGGTGATTTTCTAGTGCGACTGGGTTGTTCATGGAAAATCCTAGGCTACCTCAGTCAGGATACAATAGAGTTTCGTGAAAGCATTACATAAATACAAGCCTAAACCTCCTCTCTCATTGCATCAGTTTCCAGTATAGGAAATATTGGTTTGTCTAGAAACCCTCTACCATATACACCACCACTAATAAGACCTAATGTAGGATTACCTAACATGCTACCAAAGGTGGAGATGCACAAATTTGATGAGAAGGATCCAGTCACTTAGATAAACCAAATGAGGAATTTTTTTTATCTACACCAAACCCCTGGTGTATAGAAGGTGATTGTAGCATCAGTATACCTGGAACTAGACCAATTCATTTGGTATTGATGGTTGAGCACACAAAAGTTAAAAAGGGACTCAATATCTCCTTATCAACATTCAGAAATGAACTTCAATTACACTATAACAATAGTATCACTGAGAACTACTTCAATTAGCTTGCCTGATTACGAAAAAAAATTGGTCAATGATTGCATTCAACTATTTCAGAATATATCCTTGAGAGTGGAGGATATCACTGATGAGAACCTCAATGACCTATTTTTGGGAAGTCTCAAGGATAACATCCAACATGATGTTCATATTTCTAACCCGAATTTGATCTCTGACTCTATGGTCCTTGCTTAGACAATGGAAGAAAGAAATATTTCCAAAATTTGGGTATTCACCTCGGGTTGGAAACGTTATATGTCAGAACCACCAGGGCATCATTCTCCCAACCCATTCTCCTGACTACTCAACAAATTGAATAGAAAAATTCCAAAGGGTTATACTTCAACTTTAATAGAAAATATAGTCGAGGTCATAAATGTGTTGAGAATAAGTTGTTCTACATTGAAGGAGCAGAGGATGATGACAAGGAGGATAATTACATAGAGGAGGTGAAGGAGGATCCTGAGAGTAGTTTAGAAGAATCTCCACTAACCATTTCATGTCACACTCCATCTAGAATTAGCACTCCTCAAACTCTTAAGGTGGTGGGTTTCATCAAGAAGCCAAGAGTCACCATCTTGATTGATTCAGGTAGTACACATAACTTCATTAACCATAAATTAGTAGCAGGATTGAATTGATTTATTTATCCAACCCTAAACTTCAAGTCATGATTGTTGATGGGGGCACAATTAGTTGTTCAAGAAAATTGCATAGTATCAAGCTATCCATGGGTGAGTACAAATTGGACTCTCCTATGTTTTCCTTTATTATGGGTGGTGTTGATATTGTTTTGGGAGTATAATGGCTCACAACCTTAAGTATAATTGAGAAGAAATTTTTGAAACTTTTTATGTGATACTAATATGAGGGTAAGAAGTTTGAACTTTAGAGACTATGGTAAAATTCCCCTTCCTTGTCATCTCCCATCAAATGCAAATGATATTACATAAGGGTGTTGATGGGTTTGTCAAATAGTTGTTCTCCATCGAATCTGGATAGATGAAGGTTTATACCCCTTTGGATTTATAACTAATTCTCAATAACCACTTGAAGGTTTTTGGTGAGATGCCAAAAGTTCTTCCTCCAAAATTATCACATGATCATGTCATTCCTTTACTTCAAAGAATTTAACCACCCAACATTTTCCCATATAGGTACTTATTAGTGTGAGTTATCCTATGTGTCCTCCTCTCATGTTGGAAGGTCATCTCAAATGGGTTAGGTTTAGGGTTAGGTTTAGGATTTCATATGTGTCATGCACTAGGGTTACTCAGCACCCTATATGTACCCCTTTTCTATTCATTTATGAGCATGCCAAAACACTTCGTTGTCTTTCCTCTATTCAAGCTTTGTTTCTGTTGAGAAAATTCTTCCATTACTGATCAATTTTTTCCTCGCTATCGCTGGAGCTATCACGATTCCATTGGAGTGCAACTACTTCTTGGTGCCTCGTTTCCAATTCGATTCTCATAAACTCTTTTCATGGTATCAGAGCTGAGATCGGGTAAACGTGCACTTGATTTTTTATTTGTTGCTATTACTCTTACTTGGTTTCATTATTTTACTCTGCATGCAAGTCTTTTGATCGCTATTTTCTGGAAATTATCTTGCTAATATCTCTAACAAGCTTTCTCGGAAAGTTTTTTGTATTTTTTTTTCTTGTGCATGTGCAGGTTTTTTCAAAATACCTTGAGAAATCAAGTTTTTTAAACTACTTTTTTTAGTTGGATGTAACTGAATCCAAGATAGAGATTCATTTCATTTTTTAATTTATTCAAATAAAAGTGAAATTTTTTAAGATCTCTAGTTTTTGCAGGATATTTGTCTATGCATGTTGTCTGTGGTTGCAGGATCTTTGATTTCTTCAGTCGTGGTTGCTCATCAATGAATTGCTATCCCTTTAACCATTTTTGGATTGTTTTCACGCGTGGCCTACACTTTTTTCATTCATTCCTAGGTGTTTTTAACCTCTGCCACATTTTTTTGCTTGAAGGGGTTGTAAACTCTTATGTATAGGCTGTTAACTATCATGCGTGGATTGTAAGATCATTCCTGGGCATTTTTCAACACACAGCCACGTTTTTTTGCTTGCAATGGTGTTTTTCAACACACAGCCACGTTTTTTTTCTCACAATGGAATTTTTCAACACACAGCCACGTTTTTTGCTTGCAAGGGCATTTTTCAACAACACAACAACATTTTTTTGCTTGAAAGGGCGTTTTTTTTTGTGCTGGCAATAAAAAACATGACTGTACACTTTGTGCACGGCCTGCAACTATTTTTTTTCTGCATTTTTTTCTCTAAACGCAGCCTACAGTCTCCCTCTGTGCCTTTTTGACATGGCCTGGTAAGATTTGGTAAGTTTTTTAACTACTTTCCTTCTTTTTTATCTCTAAATCCTCAGTTTTTTAGCAAAACGGCCCGAGTTTCCTTTTTGTTTAAAAGCTTTCCTTTTAAAACAAAAAATCAACAATTCTTTTTGGTATGTGTTTTTAAATCAAAAAATCTTTCTTTATTTAAAATATACTTTCTAAAAACGCCTTATCTTCATCTAAAATTCCTTTTAAAAAAAAAGCCTTGTTTCTAAAATCTTCTGTTTTAGAAAATATTCAAAAAAGTGCTTTTTTTATGATTTTCCTAATTAAAGGCTTTTTCAAAATTCATTAGATCTAATTTAATTTCACATTATCTAAACTCTATTTCTTTGGCATTATAAAATTTGGTCTATTGGCTTTGTGTATTTTAACCTTCCGTCGAGTGTCGAAGACAAAGGGTGAGGTCCGGGATAGGCAGGTGGCTAATCCCCCCTCGCAATACAAACAAATCCTATCTCAAATTTTGTTATGTTTCCAACGAGCATACATACGACACCCTTTGTATGCGTTTAGGGCACTTTTTTAATCCGTTTGCAGGCTTATTGGCTTTTTACTCATCAATTATGGGAATTGGTTTTTGCTATAACTTTTGACTCGTTGCTCAGTTTTGAGCCCTTCTTTAGTCAAAGTTGCATGTTTTTTTTCACTCTAGATGATGGGATCATTATGTTTATAAATGCACTAATTTTATAAAGTGCCGCATTCTGGGGGGTATCTTTGTATTGCTTAATTCAGCTCATTTTTTTGAGCTTTGTTCTATTCCTTTTTTTCGTGGACTTGTGAGCACTTCCACCACAATCTTACGATAAAGGGATTCTTTTGTATGATGCGAGACATTTTTTCTCACCACCAGTGTTGGCTTTTGCCTCCTTTTTGTTTTTTTCTTCTGCTTGTTTACGATGTCCTTTTTTGTTGCGCTACACGAAACACTGTTGTGGTCTCCTCTCTTGCGCGTTATTGCGCTAATTTCAAGATGAGTTACCAAGTGTTTCAAACCACATGCACAGACCCGATTGTAATCAACACACTAACCTATAAAGTGCCGAAAGCAGGGGGGTTGTTATTGTCCTGGGTGGTTGTGTTTCTTTTCTGCATTTCTTTCTCTCTCTCTCACTATGGATGCACTTTCAATTCCTTTGCTTACGTCATTCAAATTTTTCAAATGGAGATAAAAAATAATAATGAAACTAAGGGGTAAAGGGTTATTTCGCATCACCATGGGAACTGAGACTGAACAAGACGCGAACCTAAAAAATCTAAGTGGTTAAATCGTAGTGATGAAGCTTTAGGTCTTCTTTGCATGTACGTTTCTCCTAACTTTCTCTTCCACATTGAGGCATTTGAAACACCTACATCTACGTGGAAAATGTTGGATGCGATGTTTGGACAAATAAATGACATGAGAGCGCATGAGTTGGAAAATGAACTACTAGGGTTAAATCCTAGTGACTTTGAAAACATACAAGCCTTCTTCTCAAAATTTGTCCACATTAGATTATTGTTAAAAGGATGTCAAGTAGAAAAGAAAGATACTCAACTGATCTTGTCGATTCTCTATAAGCTAGGTCCCGAATATTATGTCTTCGTGTCAACTTTCTATGCTACAAAATTTTCTTTGGGTGATACTTGGATGATGCCCTTCTTTGACTGTTTTTCATCCCAACTCATTCAAGAATAGGACAAACTCATTCAAATGGGGTCTCTCAAGTCCAAGTCACATGCCCTTGTAGCAAGTACTAGCAAGGGAAAGAATACTAAAAAATAAGAAAGAAACTAAGAATCAACCTAAGAAAGAAACCAAGATCAAATCTAAAAATGACACAAACACTTCGACTTGTGAGCCTAGGGTGTAGAAAAGCAAGTATTTGTGTTCCTATTGCAAGAAGACTGGCCAAGATGAGCAACATTGTTTTAAGAAACAGATTGATCACTTATCTCATTTACTTGAGAAAAATAAAATAATTGTTCCTGAATCCATAAAACAAAGTGCTTCGAAGGCCGAGTCTTCTGCTGCAAAAGGTGCTAAAAATGATAAGAAGAAAGGAAAGGCCCTTGTAGCCAAAGTTGCTCCTTCATCAACATGGATTATATATTCCGGTGCCTCACACCACATGGGTTCTTCACATGTTGAGTTTTCCAACATTGAACCTTGTGGAATGTCCCAAATCACGATGGGTAATGACACGATAGTGTTGGTTTCCGGTAGTGGCTCGGTAGAGATGGATGGGGGGACATTTAACCAAGTGTTGAGTGTTCCTAATCTCTCTACAAATATCCTATCAGTTTACCAAATTACTCACCTTGGTGAAGGAATGCAAGTGGAATTCGGTCCTAACTCCGTGATTATTCGTGAGCTTAACAATGATACTACAGTGGTTGAGGGAAAGGCAGATCACCATTCACGGTTGTACACCTTCTCCCACTTTACTTCTGATTCTATGCCCACTTCCTTGCTCACTCATGCAAATGAGGTTAGTAAGCTATGGCATGAGCATTTTGGACATCTAAATTATTGCTACCTTGAACAATTGAGTCAAAATGAAATGGTCAACGGGTTTCCTTGCGTCAAGTTTTCTAAGGGTCTTTGTGAGGGTTTTACCCTTGGAAAGCATCCTGAAAAGAACTTTGACAAAGGAAAAGCATGGAGAGCCACTCTTCCCTTGGATCTTGTTCACATCGATGTTTCTGGTCCATTTCCTTCTCCTTTGGTTACTAGAGCTCCTTATGTGCTAACCTTCATTGATGACTATTCACGATATACTTGGGTATATTTTCTTAAGCTTAAGTCTGAAGTCTTTGAACATTTTCTGGACTTTAAGGCTCTTGCTGAGAAACAGGTGGAATGGTCTATCAAGGTTCTTCGAACTAAAAATGGAGGTGAATATGTAAACAATAGGTTCATGGATTTCTATACTTCTGAAGGGATCTCTTTGCAGCATATAGTTGCTTATAGCCCTTCACAGAATGGAGTCACAGAAAGAAAGAACTATACTCTGAAGGAGATGGCCACTTGTATGATTCACTCGAAGTCTCTTCCTCCATAGTAGTGGGCTGAAGCAGTGAATTGTGTAAATTACATTCAGAACCGTGTTCCACACAAGGTAGTAAGAGGGATGACACCATTTGAATCCTGGTTTGGACACAAGCCTAATGTTGAGCACTTTCGAATCTTTGGATCCAAGGCTATGGCTTGGATTCCCAAGAAGAAACACAAGCCTTTGGAACCACAATCCAAACCTTGTATCTTTGTAGGGTATCCTGATGGCGTGAAGGGATATCGATTAATGAATCCTACTTCTCATGAGCTATATATTGAGAGAAGTGTTAAGTTTGATGAGTCTTCTTTGACTTTTACTTCTCCACCTATTGAGGTTCTTCAGCTCGCTGATTTGGATTCTGATTCATCAGATGATGATACTGTTGAGCATGCTCCTCTTCCGGATCCTCCCGACCATCAGATCTTTGAGTCTTTTGATTCAAACAGTAGTTATGACAAGGACTATGTCCCTTCTCACTCAAGTGAAGAATCTTCTGACTCTGAACCTGATCCTCCTGGTCCCCTTTGGGCCAGGAAATATTTACAAAGTGATGGAGTTTTAGTTGGAGATACTTCAGATATGAGACGTACTCAGTCAGACTTCATTGGAACCCACTCTTTATTCACCTCTACTTCTGATCCACAGTATTTTCGGGAGGCTTCTGGTATTTCTGAGTGGGATTCTGCCATGGATGAGGAGTGTTCCTCTCTCATGAAGAATGATACTTGGGATCTCACCACTCTTTCAAAAGGAAGAAAAATCGTTCGGTGTAAGTGGGTGTTTCAAACAAAGTATGGAGCAGATGGAGATGTTGAAAAGTTTAAAGCACGATTAGTAGCTAAGTGTTTCTCCCAGATAGCTGGGGTTGATTATACAGAAAACTTTTCTCCAGTTGCGAAGATGACTTCTATTTGACTGACCCTAGCCATTGCCGCAGCAAACAGATGGAAAGTCCATCAAATGGACGTTAAGAGTTCCTTCCTTCATGGTGACCTAGAGGAAGAGATCTATATGGAACAACCTCTGGGTTATGTCCAAGAATCCTCCCTCGTTTGTAAGTTAAAGAAGTCTCTTTATGGCCTTAAACAAGCCCCTCGGGCTTGGTATGCCAAGATGGACTCCTTCTTACTTACATCAGGGTTTACTAGGTGTCACTCTGATCCAAATGTTTATATTCTATGGAAAGATGACTCTATACTCATTCTTGTTCTATATGTTGATGACTTGTTGATCACAAGCAACTCTTCCTCTATTATTGATTCTGTGAAGATCGTCTTAGCCAACAATTTTTCCATGACTGACTCAGGTCTACTTCATTACTTCCTTGGGATCCAGATTTCACAATCTGACTCAGGACTCTTGATTTTGCAACCTAATTATGCTCTTGATTTGCTAGCTCAGCTTCAGATGTCTGATTGCAAGTCTTATCCTACTCCTTTTCTTTTTGGGGTTAAGTTGGTTTCAGATTTCTCTACTCCCTTAGTTGATGGTACTATTTATTGACAGTTAGTTGGGAGCTTGATCTACTTGACTCACACTTGACCAAATTTATCATATGTTGTTGGGATCGTGTCTAGATTCATACAGGAGCCACATGAGCTGCATTAGAAAGCAGCTAAATGGATCTTTCATTATGTTCATGGCACTTATGCTGATGGCATACACTATCATGGAGGGGTTGATATTGACTTGATTGGATTCACATATTCTGATTAGGCTAGTGACTTAGATCATCAGAAATCTACTTGCTCTTAGTTTGGGTCCTATTAGTTGGTCTAGCAAGAAGCAGAATGTAATTGTGATATCATATACAAAGGTAGAATACAAAGGAGTAGTCAACGCTGCCACAGAAGCTATTTGACTACAGCGTATTCTGACAGAGTTTGGCATCCACTTTTGGCAGCCTACCATTATCTACTGTGATAACACGAGAACAATCTCTATTTGTAGAAATCCAGTTCAGCATCAGTAGACAAAGCACATTGAGATCCATATGCACTTCATACGGGAGCTTATTCATGATGGTATAATCAACATTCAGTACATTCAGATAGCTGATCAGATTGCAGACTTATTCACCAAGCCTTTCACTGAGATGAAGTTTCTTCACTTAAGGTCTCTTCTTGGGGTGAGGTCTCCTACAGCTTCCCATCTTTTTAGGGCTATGTAGTCCTTTTCTTCTTCTTCTAAGAATATTGTGTTTGTATATGGGCACCTTATCGGGCCTTTATTTTCCAGGCCCCATTGACACATCTTTCTTAGTTGTTTAGGAGTGTCTTCCTCTTCCGTCTGACTCATCACAGCTACTACCCCAACTTCGATGAAGGGGGGGTGTTAGTGTGAGTTATCTTATGTGTCCTCCTCTCATGTTTGAGGGTCATCTTACATGGGTTAGGTTTAGGGTTTCATATGTGTCATGCACTAGGGTTACTAAGCACCCTATATGTACCCCTTTTCTATTCATTTATGAGCATGCCAAGACACTCCACTATCTTTCCTCTATGCAAGATTTGTTTCTATTAAGAAATTTCTTCCATTACTGATCAATTTTTTCCTTGCTATCACAATTTTGTTGGAGTGCAACTACTTCGTGGTGCCTCGTTTTTTATTTGATTCTCGCAAACTCTTTTCAGTACCCCTATCTCCAAAAGAGTGATATTGAGAAGATGTTGCAAGAGATGTTGGAAGCAAGTATTATATGCCCTAGTCAGAGTACATATTATTTTTCTGTGGTAATGGTACGTAAGAAGGATGAAAACTTGAGGATGTGTCCAAATTATAGAGATTTTAACAAGTACACCATCAAATATAAGTTTCATATTCCTATAGTTAATGATTTGCTAGATGTGTTACATGGTGTTGTCTATTTCACTAAGCTAGATCTTCGTTCGGGTTACTATCAAATTCAAATCAAAGATGAAGATTTCCATAAGATAGATTTTCAAACCCATGAGGGATGCTAAGTTTTTAGTGATGCCTTTTTTCCTCACAAATGCCCCCTTCACTTTTCAGAGTCTGATGAACACCATCTTCTGACTATTTCTTTGTAAATTTGTTTTGGTATTTTTTGATGACGTATTAATTTACACCAAGACATGGGAAGATCATTTATAATAGGTGGATTGGGTGCTCCTCACCCTAAAAAACATCAACTGAATGCCAAGCCATACAAATACTCTTTTTGGGTGAATGAAGTGGAGTATTTTAGTGACATTGTGTCACATAAAGTGGTAAAAGTGGACCCTTAGAAGATAAAATCCATGATGGAATTGCCCATTCCAAAAACATTAAAACAATTGTGATGATTCTTGGGATTAACAGGTTACTATCAGAGATTTTTCAAGCACTATGGGGGCATAGCAGTACCTCTCATACCTGTCCTAAAGAAATATTCCTTCTAGTGGAATGACAATACTACTATGAATTTTGAACAAATCAAAGAAGTTATGTGCACTACCCCTGTCTTGGCTACTCCATAATTTTTGAAGCCTTTTATTGTGGATTATGATGCATATGTATATGGAATGGGTCTAGTGCTCATGCAAGAAGGACACCCCATTGCTTTTGAGAGTCGTCAACTCACAGGGAAGAACCTTCTCAAGCCCATCTATGAGAAGAAAATCATGGCTATCCTTCATGCTGTAAAACAATGGAAAACCTACCTACTTGTTAGGCACTTCAAGCCTTCAAGGTAAAAACTAACCACGATAGTCTTAATTATTTCTTAGAACACAGGTTATCATATAAGTAAAAACAAAAATGGTTTACTAAAATGTTGGCATTTGACTTTGAAATAATTTATAAGAAGGGGAAGTAAAATGTTGTAGAAGATGCAATCTCAAGAAAGGATGAGCCCATTAAATCACTACTTTGTGCCATGTCATTACTATATCCAGATTGGATACCAGATGCCAAGACTAAATGGGAACATGATGTAGTAACATAGGATATCATTCATTAGCTTCTTCAAGATTCTAAAGTATCGTATAAATTTTTATGGGATGTTCCTACTCTTTGGTATAAGGATCAGTTGTACTTGTGTCGCAACTCAGTACTTAAGTATAAGATCATTCGAGAATTACATTCCTCTCCCAAAGGTGGGAATTTTGGATTCCTTACGACATATTACCGAATCAAAAAGGACTTCTTCAGAGAAGGATTAAAGGGGGATGTATAGAAATTTGTGTTTGAATGTATGATATGTTAACAAACTAAGGGTGAAACATTCAAAACACCTGGTTTGTTGCAGCCAATGTCTATCATAAGCAAGCCGTGGGAGGATATTTTCATGGACTTCATCACAAGGCTTCCTAGGTCAGATGTTAAGAATGTCATCATGGTGGTAGTGGATAGGCTCACTAATTATGATCACTTATGTGCACCATCACAACCCTTTACAACTAGTACATTGGCCTTGGACTTCATGGACATAGTTCATAAACTCCATGGTACTCCTAAGATCATAGTAAGTGATAGATATCTAGTATTTACTAGTAATTTTTGGACTGATTTATTTTCTGTTCTAGGTAATCATCTAGCTTAGAGTTCATCATATCACCCTCAATCGGATGGTCAAATAGAGGTACTCAAAATATTCCTTGAGGGATATCTACATTGTTTTTTATTAGATCAATAGGCAAGCTGGGATCTGTGTCTACCCCTTGTAGAATGGTGGTATAATGCATCCTTTCATTCCTCTTCTAATATGTCACCATTTATGGATTTATATGGGTATAAACCATCCTTCATCACATCCACTTTAAGCATGCATCCTAAGATTAGGGAAATGGAGGATCACATCCAACATCAACACGAAATCCTGGCAACCCTCAAGGAAAATTTGGCTCTCTCCCAAAATAGAATGAAACAACAAATGAATCAACACCAAAGTGATAGGAATTTTGAATTAGGTGATCGGGTATTTGTAAGACTTTAACCATACAAGAAGATTTCACTGAAACAACAAAGGAAGGATAACAATTTGGCTCCCAAGTATTATGTTCCTTATTAGGTCTCACATAAGATTGGCATTATGGCATAAAAATTGGACCTACCCCCTTCATCCGAAATACATCATTTTTTTCATGTCTCTTGATTGAATAAGGTCATTAGACAATGGGTACCCACCTAGAAAGAATAACCAGAGTTGGATGATGAAGGGTGAATTATTCTCAAACTAGAGTCAGTCCTTCAAATGTGTATAATGAAGTTGTGTACCAGGATCCTCCAACAATATTTGATCAAGTGAAAGAACCTACCAAATGAAGATGTCACTTCAGAGGATGAATAATTCATTTAGAATCATCAAGGATTACTCAATGTTTAGGAAAATGTTGGTTTCAAGGAGAGGGGCATACTACGCCATTAATCTACTTACTCTGTAATGGGATATGATCAGTCAATATGTGGCTAACATAATCTCTCCTTGATCTTGTCAGATCTTTCTATCCTTTCATATTATAGTAGTGTTGGCATATGGACTAACCATTTCCTAATTAGGATATATATGTATAAAAGGTAGGGATAGTACTTGAGGATCATCTTGAGCATTATAATCTTATTGTAAGGTTTTGGACGTTGTCACCTCAAAGTGGTTGAGTGATATAAACTATTATATTTTGTTCTATTTTTTGTTTATTGATCATTTCAATATTATCTACGATCTTTTATTGATAATATATAAGAAGTTTCATTACACAAGTCCCTGTTTTAGAAATAATTATTGGGTCGTCATTTCCCTTGGCCTTTTCTCGAGGGATTTCTACTTCTCTTCTTCAATTCTGATATCGAGTGAAAATAGAGAAAGATTGATAACTATCCTTAAAATCATCTTCCTCAGATTCTAGGTACCCAATGTCTGAGTTGCTAGCTTATATATCATATGAATCATCAACATAACCAGAAGCTTCAAGGGATTCATTAGATTCATAAATAAATTATTATTTTTCTTCAACTACCTGCACGAAAGTATTAACAGGAGGATCTTCAATGGATAACCTAGGGTGAGTAGCTGGTAAATTATTTATATCTCTAGCGGGAGCACCATTGTTATTGTTAAAGCTCCTTCTAGGGATATATTGGTAATTAGCGTTGAGTGGATTCTGAGACATGATTTTTTATATTCAACAAGTCATTATCTAGTTTCTAAATCATAGGATCAGTGTTACTTTAAGAGGTACTTGGATTCTTATCATTTGAATGGTGTCTCTTCTAATTTAACCAGCGATGATTAGATCATCTTCAATATCTTTTTCCATTTACTGTGCAGTGGCCAAGTCAAGAATATTTGACCTTCTTAGTAAGACAATTACTTCAAGAAGTTGGACATTGAAAAAGAAACACTTTTGATTTTCAAGAGAGGGAACTTTGTGTTCTGGGATCTTATATATCAACTTTTTGAACTTGGCCACAAAATCACACATAAGCTCATGTGGTTCTTTCTTCATCTACGTAAGTTGAGCTAGCAATGCATGTGTATCTTATGCAAGTTTAAATCTAGCCTCAAACCTTGTTCTCATAGTGGCCTAGTTTTTTATAGATGCATGAGGAAAGTGATAGAACCACTCTGCAACAACACACTGGAGTGTCTCAATGAACATCCTAACAGATACATATTCATGAGCTACTAAAAAATTCCACTAGATACAAAAAATGCGGTTATCAGTTCATCCAGATGTTGCTTTCCATCACCATTGAACTTCGGGAAGTTCTTGCATGAACCATGTGTAAAATGATGCAGTGGTTGAGCCAATGTAAGATGACTAATTGTAGACACCAAATTTGGGTCTTACGATGCCCTGTACCCCATATCTCATCCTGCAACCTAACCCTACCTCACCACCTAAACCTTACACACCTAATGATTTATTAATTACCTTATAATTAATAAATCCACATCTCCAACCCTGCCACCTTATCTCGCCACCTCACCGTGGCCTAGCCCTAACCCTAAACCAACCTAATTAAGACCCATGACTTGGTCCAGACCCACACCCATGACTCATCACCCCTCACTTGCACCAAAATGAGCCTATTAATGACTTGACCAAGCCCACAACTAACCCCTCGGGAGAAAAAGAGGGAAAGTTAGCTATTTTACAAAAAATAGCCAACTTTTACCGAACTGACACCAGTCCCTACGCGGCCAACGTCGGTTAGCCAACGACCATCAATTCCCTGTAAATGACCTCCCCCAACCAAAAACAAGGGATCCAGAATTCATTGGGTAGGAGAGGGAGAAGTGAAACAAGTAGAAGAGGTTGCAGAGAAGAGGATCAAGCCCAAGACTGTAACTGAGCAACTAGATCATTGTCACACTCGTCTAAGCATTGGAAAATACTGAGGATAGCTTCATCATCTCACTTTCCAATACCAGATCATCCCAACTAAGCCTTACTGTCGCCACCACACAATCCTTGGACATGTATCTTCATCAGGAACTAGTAAGTAGTATCTTGTATGTTTCTAAACACCATTTCTTGAACTTTTAATTCATAATAATTATAATCTTACTCCTAGATCTACCACCCGGTAGCACTCTGCACCTAAATTTCATTCATCAACCCCGATATTTCCCCAAAGACAGTTTTCTCACTCTCTGAGTTTTCTCCATCACCCTACTACCCCCCCCTAATCATTTATTAACCCTATAAACACCATAACCACCTTACAACTAACTTCCATTTGAAACCCCTAAATCACTACCCCTACCGATATCGGTTATCTTCTACTGATATCAGTGTTATAACCATAGTCGGTTATCTAGTGACCAGCATCGGTCACTGTGACTTATACCAAAACCAACCTTTCCCTTATTTACCCCCAAACAATCTCATATCCAGCTGGATCTATCCTTGTAACTTGATCTGAATGCATCAATAACTGGTGACCAAAAAAACATCATGACATGTTATTATTGGTAGTTTAGTCTCTATTGCTTTTTAACAAGGTACCTAAATCGTGATTTCACAATAGATTCTTTATTATCATTTGCATTAATTCGTATTAAAATGGGAAATGACCACCTTCGAAAGGAAGTCTAATATTTCCTGGGCCCAAGGCAGTTCCCTCACTTATTGTCTAACTAAGATCTGGTGGTCTTGTATTCTTACTTACAGGTAGTCCTTCCCAGACAAAAAGAAGTTCTTCACAATCAATCTAATCTCTCTAGGGTATGTGCACACCTTCCCAACACTCAACAGGTATTCCTCCTAGCCCTAACCCTTATCTATTTCTCAAGAGAATGAAAGGATAGAAGCAACTCTATTCTGGAACGAAATTCTGTGTGAAACATTTTGGCACGCCTGGTGGGACCCTTTTCGGGTTTCTTTCTTGCTTGCTTGCTTTCATATAGGGAGCACACTTGTTTCTTTCTTCTAAATATTCACAAAATATTTTTCATTTTGGTAAAAGAATTTGTCTTTCTTTCACATCTTTGCATTAGTGAAAGTCATCTTCTTTTCTTCATCGAATATCATTTTCGATTTGGGTTTAAAACATGTGCATCATATTCTTGCTTGTTGTTTTTAATTCTAGTGAACGTAGATTAAGTAACAGGTCATACGCATGGGGGTGATATCCATGGTATTGACGAGAAATTAATCTTACTCTCACTGCACAACACATACCAAATCACATCATAATCAACACAACAGCTCAAACATCCCCCTTTCCCGCGGTATTCCTCCACCTGATTGAGGTAGCCTTATGAGCCAAAACAAACTTGACATCTCCCTTAGGTATTTTTTTTAGGATTGACATCATCTGGCGTCTAAGGCATAAGCCCAAAGTGATTAAAACTAATCCTAGGGTTAGTCTCTTGATTTGCTTTTGCATCTTGCTTATTTTTTTTAGTTTTGTTTCTCTGTCATACACTATTTCAGTGATCACTTCAAGACAGTTTGGTAGGTATATTAAGCATTGTTATCCCCAAAATAGCAGCTTCTTACATCCTCTCTTTGCTTTCACAGTGACCGAAACTGGTCCTATACTACCAACATCGGTTATCTGACTGACGCCGGCTACATTCTGACCGACATACGTTATCTGACCGATATCGGTTACTGTGTTTAACAGTTCTTGACAAACCAGCAACCTATCAATTCCAACATTTTGTTGTTGTTTCTATTACGGATTGATTAAATCCCTGTTGTATCCTCTTGTCCATGGTTTTTATCACCTGGAAACAAGCTGCAGCCATGGTTTCCCATGCCTGTTCCGTGCCTTTGCCTAAGTCACCCCCTTCACATCCTATGGGGAATCCTACGGATACCAGTAATTTTCCCAAGATCCCTGTAGGAGATAAGGAATTTGCCAAATTTTTGGATGCTAATCCTAGCACTGTACAATATTATTTTTCTCATACCCCTGACTGTACACCCGACGGTCAGCTCCTCGTTGGTATGCCTATTAGTATCACTACTCACTTAGCCCCTTCCCCACCTAATAACTCCGCATCACCGTCTTCATCCTTAGCCCCGTCTCCCAGCTCAGTGGCTTCGGTGGTTCATACTGCACCAGTTGGCTTTCCTTTCGTTAATCTGGGGCCCCACATATCACTACCATCCACTGACCCTACCTCATCTCTCTCTTAAACTGTCTCTTGTATAACTTGCTCTCTACCACCTATACACACGAGCTTTCCCTCACAAGCTCCGCCCACCTTTTCATTTCCACAAACTCATCCGGTGACCTCAACCTCTTATATAGGACACCCTTATTTGGCTGCCCTAATACATTCATCACAATTATCTTATCAACATTCAATCCCACCATTGTCTAGTAGTGGCTCTTGGACCAATCCTCCTCTGTTTACAATGACAACACCATCATCTAACCCAACCAATGATTTAATCAAACAGATGATGGACAAGATGCAAAATCTTGAGGCTTTTGTTTTAGGAAGTCGTAACACCCTAACATACGAGCAAGTTTTTTGGGAGCCTATTCATCCTTCTTTCCCCCTTCATACATATCCTCCTCACCAGGAATTACTAAAATTTACTCGCTTTAATAGTAAGGATGACCCTCAACAACACTTGCGATCATTCAGACATGCCTGCTATCTGATTGCTCATGATGATGCCTTACTACTCCATACCTTTCCCATGTCCTTATCAGGACCTGCCTTAGAGTGGTACAGTGCTTTATCCCAGCACTCAATCTTCTCCTTTAACCAGTCAGCCCAATCTTTCTTGGATCACTTCTCCATCAATATTGCCAAGAAAGTATCCATTACCGACCTCTATGTCATCCGACAATTTGAAGACGAGTCTATCGCAGATTTCGTTGGATGATGGCGGGGCCTCATCAACCAACTTACTTACGCCTTACCTCAAGTTGAGCTCATCGAACTCTTTACGCGGGCCTGTGCTAAACTCATTTCTCCCACCCTCCAAATTCAAACTTTCCACACCTTTGATGAGGCCTTTACTATTGCTTAGAAACTAGAGATTTGAGCCTTAGAGGAGGAGAAATTGAGGTTACGCAACAAAAGCTCAAATTTCCAGACCCAAGACTCTACCACCAAACCCAACACCACCAACTCTCACACATCATCTGCTTCGAAATCAAAGGGTTCCGTACATGCAGTCATGGTCAAATCTCAAGCACTGTCTAATACCCAGCCGAAAGCCACCTATAAGTATAAATATGAGCCCATCAACTACACTCCCTTGGGAGAAACTTATGGTGTGATCTTAGACAAATTGCTTAAACCAAGAGCTATCACGTTGCCTCCTATTAAACCTCACTCCGGGTTTGATTCCACCCACGCTATACCTTCTTGGTATAAAGAAAATGACTTCTGTAACTTCCATCGCGTAAACGGACACAGTCACAAAAACTGCAAGATGTTGAAAAACATAGTGCAGGAAATGGTTAATGTAGGGGATATAACTCTCGATAATCCTAATGCCCCCGCTAATCGAAATTTAAAAATCTTCAACAAACCATTTCCAAACCATGCATCTAACAGTAACACAAATCAATACACCTCAGCCGAGGAGAAGAGTGTGCATGAGATCCATGCGATTTTCAACTCCCAACCTAGGGCTTCCATTGAGGAAATTCTGAATCAAGCTTCTTCACCAACGCAGGGATTCTTGCCCCCTTCTCCTTCATCAGGACAAGAGGACAGTCCCGCTATTCCTTTACCCATAAAGGAATTAACCGCCCAGAGTTCTCTTCTCATAAATGAACCTTCTTACACCACATCCCTGTAAGATTGTGAATGGATGTTATCTAACTTATCTATTTCCCAAACATCTTCTTCCACCACTCTTGCTGCAAAAGAAGAAGGCTTGCCACTTTTTATGTCATCCTTAGAGGAGAAACCGCTTGAGCCTACATCACCAAACTCCTTAATCATGACAGATCCCCTCGAACATGCCCTCCTACCTATTAGTTCTTCATCACCTAAATCTTTCCAGTGACCGGTTGACCTCTTAACACCCATTGATACAGCGCCTCATTTACCCCCTGTATCACACCCACAGTGGACTGGAATCACAACCCACCTCTCTTCCATACCAAAGTTCCTATTCACATGTGAAGATTGTTATCCCCCAGAAGATAGACAAGTCTTATGGGAGTGTTTGAGTACACCATGCTCTACTCAAATGCAGATGACTAATCTAGACACCTCTACCATATACCCAAGGTGTTTACAAAGGCTCAAAATTCCTATGTCCTCACCTTCACCCCCCTCATCTCTATCGAATCCCTTAGCCACCTCTATCAACCTAACCAAACCTTCCCTTACGCTTAGGACTTCACCAATTCCCAGCCTGACACACCCACCTAAACGGTTATATTTATCCAAAAATAATGTTGTCAATCCATCTAGGAGACAGACTCAATCTCCTCAAGTTCAATCTATGCCTCTACCACAACTAAAACCCTTGCCCCCGATCACACTGATACAGTAGGCACGGCTTCAACCTTCACCATCACACCTACCTTCTATATTAGGGCCTCAATCCTCCACCTTGCCTCAATACACCATGCTTCCCACATCTTCTTTAACACGACCTATACCTTTTGCACCCCTACAGACACTCACGGGCGTCTCAACACCATCGCCCCAAGTATCTCACCTACCTGACAACCCTAAGCAAACTCGATCATTGAAGGACTTGTTTTCTATCGCTCCTCTCTCCCCGTGGTTGTTTCCTACCACCATGTCAGCTGGGGCCTCATCATCTAACCAGCTAAACATAAATTCTGCGCAAAGGAAACCATGCCTTGTTAAAACCAATCATCAAAATCCCTTGCCTAAATCACCACCCATACGAACCACTCGTACCCAACCATTACCAAAACAATCAAAAATCTCACCCACTCAATCAACATCCTCATCTTCATCTGAATTTGACCTGCTTAAAAGATCTTACTCCAAGATCCTTGATATGTTGGTAGGGGATGTGACCATTTCCCTACCCCCTCTCAGAGTCTATGATCCATCTAAACCTCAACCTATAGGTTATGATGAATCTAAAATATGTGCTTACCATCGCACACTAGGACATGATGTAGAAGGATGCAAAGCTTTGAAACCCATCCTTCGCTAGTCACCTATCTCAGATAAACAGCCTAAGAAAGAAAATTTACGGAGAGAGAAGCCCTTAGCTTTGATCCCTTCTCCTATACCACTTGTCCCCCGCCTCGCCAAAATCTATCATCATTGCAACCCCACCTCTCGAGAACAATTACTTATCCTCGCCATCTTCCTCCTCTCATATTCACGAGATCAACATGATTAACATTTCTACCCGAGGTCAGAAAAACAATGGAAAAGCTAAAGAAAGCACACTTACGGCCTCTCTTTCTCCTTCTGCCATCCCGATCGCACCACCACCTAAATTGGTCATTCGTGGACCTACCTATCCCGTCTCTGATGGAGTTTCCCATCACACCATGATCAAACAACTTCACCAATCTCCTATCAAAATGACACTCTATGATCTCATTCAAACATCTGAATCGCATCGACAAGCTTTAATTGAGATCCTTCAAGGGATAGAGGTCTTACCTAATGAAACCTTGCCCGTCGCCTCCATTTTAACACCCAACCACATCGCTTCTCTCACCAAACAACCTACTTCCACAACCACTTATGTCCCTGTAAAGCAAGCCGCTGCTGTCAGTTTTTCCGAAGAAGAAATTGTTATCTTTAGTGCAGAAGATCATGATCCCACTCTTTTCATCTCAGCTTACGTTTGAGACATCCAGGTACATCGTGTTATGATCAATGGGGGCACTAGCCTAAACATTGTCTCTTCTAAAGCCTTCCAATAGATGAATATCCCTCCTAGCTGCATGTGTGCCAACCCCACCATGTTGTGTTCATTCAACGATGTTATTACTTCTACCTTAGGCACCGTGATCCTTAACATTCGTGTAGGGCCACGTACCTTACCCGAACTCTTCTATGTCCTTGAGGGATAATTCCAATACAACATATTATTAGGCCGCCCTTGGATCTGGGCTATGGGATGCGTTCCCTCCACCTTACATAGATGCATCAAATTTGAGTATGAGGGGAAGTCATACACCGTCAAAGCTGACGCTTCCCCTTTCAAAACCTGCAATATGTTATATCGCCCTAATGATGTGCTTATACCAGTCAAGGCACCCATTGATCCAACCCAACCATCTACTTCAACCACGCCTCAACCATCCACCTTAACCACACTCACACCTTCGACCAATGAACCCACCGCCGCGAATACCACTTCCTTCCCCACAGACAACATCCCAACTTCAGATCCCTTGGCAGATGTTTTTCAATGCCTTACACTAGGGGAATACCGCCTATAAAATGTTAGCACCTTTCACACCCCACAGGAGTACGGACAGTTACATGCGCATCCTACCTATGACCGTCGTGTGGGGGAGGTCATCTCCTACGGACCACCTAATTGCCACACCAACCTAACGTATGGGGGTGTCGACACATCCTCTGTCACCCCTGAACCTCCCCTTGGTGTGGTTCCCTTCCAATCTAATTTTTGATATCTAACCAACCGTTGTTTCGCCCTCACCTTCCTGACGCGCTGTGCTTGGAAGGGTTTTGGTTTCGGTCTTTATGAACAAGGCCGACATACGATCATTGCCGTAACTACCCACAAACACAAAGATTGTCGTGGTCTTGGATTTTTTAAACCACCTACACCAAAGAAACATCATGTCAATTGTATCCAAGAAAACAAAGAAGTCACAACTTTCGAACCATGATCGCCCATTTTTCCATCTTCACCCACAGAGTCGATAGACCCAGAATCTATCCCTCCTAACTTTTTTTTTCGTGAATGTTATCTTCTGGGTCCTCTCACTTATCAACGCGATAGTGAAGACCCATCTTCTCTCCCCCTTTTGTATCCAGACATGATCGAAGAAGATTCACCTTCAATTAATGTTGTGGAGTGCCAGGATGATGACTCCATCCTCACCTACCTTGGTGTGGATGACTCTTATACTCAACGTGCCTTACCATCTGACACCCAAACTATGTTGAATGAATCGACTATAGAAATCAACATCCACACGGAGGACGATCCTCACATTTTAAAGATCGGAAAATCTCTCGACACATATAGAACAAGCCGCCTTCACTACCTTCCTCTGTGCCCGCAATCAAACTTTTTCTTGGTCCTATGCCGACATGCCAGGAATCGATCCTGACATTGCTGTCCATAACATCACTCTGAAAACTAGACTCTAAACCAATTAAACAAAAACTGAGAAGAATGCATCCATGCATTGCCCTCTTGGTGAAAGAAGAGCTTCAACGCCTCCTTTTTGTTTCTTTCATCTTACCTATTGACTATCCGCAATGGATTTCTAATGTCGTACCTGTCACTAAAGCGATAGGGGGACTTCGGATATGTACGGATTTTTAGGACCTTAACCTCACTTGCCCAAAGGACGACTTCCCCCTACCTCGCATTGATCAACTTGTTGATCTCACTGCGGGCCATGAGATGCTTTCTCTCATGGATGGCTTCTCAGGATACAATCAAATTTTGGTAGCCCCCGGCCGATCAACATAAAAGCACCTTCATTACCCCCTGGGGGACCTTCTGATTAAGCATGCTTATGATAAGCGAGTTCATGAGCATACCTTTAAGATTGGTGATCTTGTCCTCAAAGAGAATCAACATGTAACCAAACTAGAAAAGAGAAAACATGGAAAATTTACTCCTAATTGGATTGGGCCTTACATTATCACTCACACCTACAGATTAGGTACTTATCGTTTAGTTTGGCTTAATGGTAAACCTGAGCCTGAACCCCCTAATGCCTTGTATCTCCGACCATTCTACTATTGAATTTAGTGTTACATCACTTCTTATCTACCTTGCCCTCATCCCTTGAGCTCATTTACCACCTCATACACCTTGTTTTGTGCATCTCAAAATAGAATCAAGCTCACATGGTTTGATCATCACCTCCTCTTAAAGATGCCTTCCCCTTTTTAGTCTGGTCCATGACTTAAAAGTATCAAAATAACAAGTTCTCAATTATACAATTCTAGGATATTATTGAGTCAAACTTCCTACAAAGCTAGATACTTCATGCCAAATGGACATCTAGACCTCTAAGCTCTAAACTAGACCGCTCCCTCGAAGGACAACTATGTGCAAAGCCACATCATGCTACTATAAGTAGACTAGCTCCCTTGAAGGACAACTATACAAATTCAACCTCTATCAGAAGCTTCTCGCATTGATCAGCTTCGTGAAGACCTCAAGAAACAACAAAATGCATATCCCATGTAGACTTCCCACATCAATCAGTCTATATCTAGAAAAATAAAAGCAGTATTCAAAAGCACTTTTGAGTCATGGACTCGTCTATTTAGGTTTGGATCTATTTCATAAGAATAATCACCTTATAACAAGTCCTCTACGCCCCAGCCATACCATCCACCTCACCTCACCATTTTTCAAAACAACAAAAGGGACGTGACGTATAACCGATATATTGTGATTATATAACTCTTTCCACCTATTGACTTCTCGCATATGCAAAGCACCTAGAGATTCAAGCTCATCCTATGATAATACATGGTTTGTTTAGCTCTTTCCAACTATGGGACATTTTTACCTCTTTTACCCGAATCTAGGATTATGTGTTGACCTTAATCAGGACATGGTTCCCTAATGCTTGGGTAAGCTAACCCTTGCTTCACCTATACCTTACCAACTCCAACAACCTTACCCTACCAATATCAAATTTTTTTTACCAACCAAAAAATTGCCTAACCACAACCAAATTGCCTGAATTCACCTCTCCCTGGTCCTAAGGGAGAACTACATCGGTCTAAGGCCCCTCCTTGCTTTGTGCAATGGGCTATGTAGGCAGCACTTAGGAGACATGGGGTCTCCCAAGGTTAGCTCGACCATCCCCCTACCATAACCTATCATGTGCTGTCTTTTGCTTAAAAATATAAATGTTTTCACATATTTATATTGATAACACTCACCTTTGTCCTTTATCAATCCAAACATTCAAAAAACAAACATTTCTTATTATTATCATAAACTCAAAATCAACATACATATTCAGTTTTCTTTAGATGTTAAACAAATACATCTTCTCTATCATCGACACGCAGGTCGGCATCCTTATTTATTCTTCTACCCCCTATGAAATTCACTTAGGCCACCGCGCCTCATCCCGAACCAGGTAGTGATGGTGATCGTCGACGCCGCTCACCTGGCCTCTCCATCCTTAAAGGGGCCACTACTATTGGTTCCTCCCACTGATTCGCCAATCTCTCCTGTAACATACGAATACGCACTCTCGCATGGAGGAATATTGCCTCTAGTCTCTCCACTCATGACTGCAAAACCTCTAACAATCCCATTGTCTCATTCACCTGTGTTTGAAGCTGGTGAACTAAAACCTGCAGGCAGTCTCTCTACTGTAATCACAGCTATGTCAGGATGATTGGCCCTCTCACGTGTACCTCACAGCTCTACTACCCACCATAATCTATAAGACTTTGTCACTCCTGCATCCATTACCCTGCGATCGGCTGCTGTCTCTTCTAGTCCTTCTGGAAGTGTCGGTCGTGGAGTTGAGAAGGGTGCCTCAGCGTCGATCCTCCTGTATGGTCTATGAGCCATGGGTATATCTTGAACAAATCCAAATTGTCGCTGCACGTGATCTAGAGGAATCCTCTCGTACTCACCTGGCCTGTGTCCCGCAATCCACCTCAATCACTCTATACCCCTCAAATCCTCGGCTATGTTCACCAGCACCATGTAGTTCCCGTAAGGTCTCCAACGGATATCTGTAATCATCACCATCTCCCACCACCAATCAGGCCCGACCTAAGGCCGCAACCAACCAATCAAACTTGACCCAAGGCCACAACCATTCAATCGGCCCAACCCAAGGCCGCAACCAACCCATCGGCCCAACCCAAGGCCGCACCTTACCAATCGGCTTGACCCAAGGCCGCAACCAACCACTCGGCCCGACCCAAGGCCACAACAAACCAATTGGCCCAACCCAAGGCCGTAACCAACCAATCGGACCGACCCACAGCCGCACCAATTAAGTACCTCAACCGAAGCCCATAAATTACAATTCTATCCACCCATCATGTAGTTGTTTGTTCAATTGAGCTCACCTGTTCGTGTTTTTTAGCATGCCTAGGATACTTGAATTGATTAGCCGACCAGCTTTTTATAGACCAAGAACATGACGTTTATCTCAACCAAACCAACCATTTGGTACTGTCGAACATGCCTAAATGTTCCATTACCTTACCCATTATATCCCCTGGAGCTACTTCCTATGCCTTGGATACCAGGATTATATCAACCTTGTTTAGATAAACTATCGACCTTTGCCTATGAATTGCTTTTTTGCTCTTCAACTCATGTACCTTGGTCGCACTACTACATTTCAACGTGCGTCTGCTTCCTTGAACTTACCCCACCATCTTACCATCATCTCATCATCATTCACCCTTAATCAACCCTATCCCTTATTTCATGTCACCTCAATCTGTGATAGATTTGAGGGGGATTACCTATACCCTTAACTGGGGCAACCACTTCTTATTATTGTCAGTGCAGCTTTACATGACAAGCTACATGACAACAAGGGGCAAATGTAGACACCAAATTTGGGTCTTACAATGCCCTGTACCCCGTATCTCATCCTGCAACCTAACCCTACCTCACCACCTAAACCTTACACACCTAATGATTTATTAATTACATTATAATTAATAAATCCACATCTCCAACCCCGCCACCTCATCTCACCACCTCACTGTGACCTATCCCTAACCCTAAACCAACCTAATTAAGACCCATGACTCATCACCCCTCACCCACACCAAAACGAGCCTAATAATGACTTGACCAAGCCCACAACTAACCCCTCAGGATAAAAAGAGGGAAAGTTGGCTATTTTACTAAAAATAGCCAACTTTGACCTAACTGACATCGGTCCCTACGCGGCCGTAAATGACCTCCCCCAACCAAAAATAAGGGATCCAGAATTCATTGGGTAGGAGAGGGAGAAGTGAAACAAGTAGAAGAGGTTGCAGAGAAGAGGATCGAGCCCAAGACTGTAACTGAGAAACTAGATCATTGTCACACTCGTCCAAGCATTGGAAAAGACTGAGGATAGCTTCATCAGCTCACTTTCCAATACCGGATCATCCCAACTAAGCCTTACTATTGCCACCACATTCCTTGGACCTGTATCTTCATCAAAAACTAGTAAGTAGTATCTTGTATGTTTCTAAACACCATTTCTTGAACTTTTAATTCATAATAATTATAAGCTCACTCCTAGATCTACCACCCGGTAGCACTCTACACCTAACTTTCATTCATCAACTCCAATATTACCCCAAAGATAGTTTTCTCACTCTCTGAGTTTTCTCCATCACCCTACTACCCCCCCCTAATCATCTATTAACCCTATAAACACCATAACCACCTTACAACTGACTTCCATTCGAAACCCCTAAATCACTACCCCTACCGATATCGGTTATTTATACCAGTATCGGTGTTATAACTGTATTCGGTTATCCAGTGACCAGCATCGGTCACTGTGATTTATACCAAAACCAACCTTTCCCTTATTTACCCCCAAACAATCTCATATCCAGCTGGGTCTATCCTTGTAACTTGATCTGAATGCATCAATAACTGGTGACCAAACAAACATCATGACATTTTATTATTGGTAGTTTAGTCTCTATTACTTTTTAACAAGGTACCTAAATCGTGATTTCGCAATAGCTTCTTTATTATCATTTGCATTAATTCGTATTAAAAGGGGAACTGACCACCTTCGAAAGGAATTCTAATATTTCCTGGGCCCAAGGCAGTTCCCTCACTTATTGTCTAACTAAGATCTGGTGGTCTTGTATTCTTACTTACAGGTAGTCCTTCCCAGACAAAAAGGAGTTCTTCACAATCGATCTGATCTCTCTACGGTATGCGCACACCTTCTCAACACTCAACAGGTATTCCTCCTATCCCTAACCCTTATCTGTTTCTCAAGAGAATGAAAGGATAGAAGCAACTCTATTCCGGAACAAAATTCTGTGTGAAACACTAATAGCTAGACCCCAAGGGATTGAAGTTTTTTGGGAAGCCATTCTTAGGAAATATGTATGCGTGGGAATATGAGTTTCAATTAAGAATAATTCTCTACAGGTAACATATGTGTTTTTCTCTTAAGTAACACAATTCATACGCATAGGTGATGAACTACTTGCATGCCCATAGGAACGTTGTTCATGTGCAATTATAAATTTATATTTTTGTAACAAGTCAAAGATAGGATTCACTTCTCCTCTCAATCGACTAGCATGATTAAACACCCTTCTTGTCATCTTGAACAAAGAAGATACATAGTTTCCAACAGTATAACAAAGTTAGATTTACTTGTTTGTATTCCCCACTAGAGTCACCAAAAACTATTGGTTGGATATTTTTTCAAAGATAAAATAAGAGGTTCAACAATAGTATGTGAGACAAGGTCACTCCTCAAATAAAGGGGAGGCACTCTATTTATTACTAATCTAACCACACCAAAGAATATTCACAATATTCACACTACTCTAACCATTCATGGTTGGGATCTCATCCCAGTAGATTTATAGTTTATCAACAAGAATAGATAAGAATAGAAGAAAAATACAACAACAAGAAATTTGGAGTGTGAGGATAGAATACGTGGGAACATGCTTTATCTTAGGTAGACATAAATCAAAATATAATAACATGAGATTATATAGTAATAACTTGTTGAAGATACGATTTACAAGATATTGGAATTAAAGAACCATGTAATGCATTTATCATAAGAACAATATTTTAAATGAAGAAGATATAACCACAACACAGTTTGTAACAAATATCTCTTATATTCGTCAATTAAAGTAGAAAACATAGTTTTTCCTGTCTTTCCAACTCTTAGATCTATATTATGTTGCAAAAATCTCCAACCCTGAATAATGCCACAACATTTTAAGTTTATAGAGAAGGGGGGAGAAAAATGAGGAAACAACTTGAACTGCATGTTAAAAATAGTGAATACACATTAAGAGTCCATTTGAATGGTTCTCACAAAATGACCTAGTCAACTTGAAAATCAAAATGGTGTTTCAACATTATAAAAATTGACATGGTTGGTTTGTCAATCAGAATTATCTTTTTCTTCTTCGGGCTCTGTTTTTTTTCTGATGAGATTTATAAAAATTTTGGATCATCTCTTGTGTTTATTTCTCTTATGGTCCACAGGAGTAATTATTTAGGACATCACAAGTCTCGAACATATTTCCTATACTTCCAGGGAGATTATCATATTTCTTGATAAATTTAAACAATTTACTCAGAATATTTTCACATAAAATTAACTTTTCAATGATCTCCAAACCAAAAGCTTCCGCTACTGAGGAATCCTTTTCAACCAAATATTTAAATTCTTTGAACAAATCATCTGTAGGAAAAATATTCAAACCATCATCTAAAACGCTATTAAGAATTTTTTCTAGTTGTTAGTCAATGTCATTAGTGGAATCAACTACCTCATATCTGGACTGTTGAAACTTATCATAAGCTTCCTAAAGAATCTCAACTCGAAGGTCAATAGCCTTGTAAAGTTTAAAATGTCTATCCCTGTCATCAATGATTCCATCTCCAAGAAATATGTTGGAGTTAAAAAATTTAAGATCGTTGAGAGCTTCCACATTTTCAATTCACAATTTCCACTTTCCTCCAATAGTTCACTTTTCAATTTATCAACATAAATTCTATCCTTCTCTATGTCGTTGTATGCATCTACAACATCTTTAATTATCCTCTTTTCTTAATTATGGAAATGTTGTATCCAACCATCCACCGCTCTACCTTGTTGGCCAATATTCTCCATTTTGGGCACATAGGAGAACTCAAAACTATTTTGAGTGAGGGGTGGGATTAGGATCTGCATGGGCTTGGAGATCTTGATAAGGACATCTATCAATTGCTCAATTTTTTCCTTCATCTCTTCCTTTGAATATTTTTTTCCCTGATCTTACCAGATGAATTGATATTGATATAAGAAATGGTTTTTGGTATCTTGGCTGATTGTCAAGGTGTGAGTTTTAGAGAACTAAAGTTAAAATCCTCAGGAGGAACAATCATGTTCCTTTTCCTTGGAGTTCAGATATCCAACCAAAAGGGAACTGAGGAAGAGGGTGTGTATGAAGGAGGAGCAACAATAATCAAATTGGAACTTGGTGGAGTGGGAAAAGTAGTTACCAAAGACAGAGGAGTAGAAAGGATGAAATTGACAATGGTAGAAGATGTGGGAGGTGGATAATGCATGGAAAGTGGGATAACAGAAGGAGACGAAAGATGAGTTGTGGGGGAGACCCCAACGCCATACCTATTCTACCTGAAAGGAGAGACAGGGATGAGAAGACTCTTTCCATGAGAGATATGAGTAGAGATGAGTGTGATGAAGGTAAAGGAGGAGAAAGAGTGGCAGATGCAAATACTGATGAGATATATAAAGTAGAATGTGGAGGAGAAGGAGGAAGGAGTGTAGAGGAAACACGAGGATGTGATGGGAGTGAAAGTGTTACCTTAGGATGTCGAGTAACAATGGGTACATTGTGATTGATGGGAGAATAATAGGTAACAGGCTGGGTAACCACAATGCTCATGAGTGCATACTTCCTATACAAGGGAGAGGGTATAACTTTCCCATTTAAAGACTTTAGAAACAAGGATTTTTTTTCAATTTTTAAAACATATTGTTCTTTGTTCTAAATCATAATTTAGAACACACATTCCAATTCCAAATCATATTATAAAATAATAACCATATGCAACTGCAATGACTTGGTGAAACACCGATCTCTCATTTCATGACTCGACACAAAACCGATCTCTCATGTTATTCAGTAATGTTTATACGAAGTATACTTAGTTCCTTTACCATATTATGGGTACTCGAGTGTTCTATTTAAGATCCTATATAAATATAGGTTACCGATATTCATCTAAAATCCCACTTCTTAAACTAGGTTACATATGACAACACAACCAATAGTTTGCAATAATTTGGCCAAAGAGTTTAAATATGTTTATCATGTTTTCATTCCTAGATGACATACTCGTCAAAAAAAAAAAGTCCTTCGCCACACTTGATTTGTTATCTAGATTGGTCTTCACTGACCTATGTCAATCCACTTGATTCAAGTTTAACCCTAGATAAGGTTAGAAACATGCCCTAGTGTGGAGGATTGCTCTTGGTGACTAAGGGCACATAGACATACTCAATTAACTGACATTGATTGGGTGTGTCTAATTATCCTAAGTCAACATAAAATGACCGCGACACTAGATCATGTCCCTATCTATGTATAGGGAAGAACTGTGAACCATTCAAGAACTCATGTTATTCTAGTTGAACAAACTCTGAGGGGTATTGAGACATGTCAACTGCAACATAGTATCCTCATAATGAATCTTGTCATTATGAAGGTACTTCATTGCAGTTGGTGTGTGTCAACATCCAACTAAGTTTCCTCATCTGGATGAACATAACTTATATTGAAAGTTAATGTAAATATAAAACATTTCATTACAACATCTTTACTGATTCAACCAGGTTCTTTTACCTATAAGGTTACAAGTTATAACTGCATTTGTGGTAGGTATGCAGATAAAATATGCTTCCTAACCTATTTATTTACAAGTTTTAGTTTATCATCTTACCGATACAACTTATACCAAGAAATGGCATAATGGATCTTATAGTTATAAATGTGTACGAATTATTTATTTTCAGTTTAAGATTAAGGAAGTCTACATAAGAAAGCACACATGCAACCGTCCACCTAAATGTTCCTTATCATTCTAACAAGTTCATAACTTAAATCTTAATGAATGATCTCAAGAGAATTTTCCCCTTTTCCAATGTCATGGGCTATGCCCATTTATGTAAATTAAATTCATATATTCCATATATAGTCAATATTGTATATGAAAAAATATAATCATATTTTAATACACCTATATCCATGTAATTTAATTACAGTCCTTTTTGTGATGGTAGTGTATCTTAAGATTGGCAACATTATAAGTTGCATATCTTCTAGAGAAACCAATTCAACTAATAACTCAGATTCCTACCCCAACCATTCCATATTATCTAAGTATATTAACTACCCTCCTTTATTCGAGTAATACTTAACACTTCAGACCAATTCATGCTAAGAAATTATTACAAGAAGTATTATTAAAACCACACATATTTTATTCATCAAGGAGGAGTTATACATTCACTAAATCCAAAACATTTCATATATCAAAAATGTTAAACAACAATACCTAACAAACTCTTATTATAACTTCCTTTTCCATCAAGTACATCTCAATAAAGAAGCCATATTTCCTCATAATAAATATTCAGTCCCTTTAATAAAACAAATGTAACTATCTATATGTTTTCTCCTTTCATATTTTACGAAGTCCTTCTACAAAATTGCTAGCATGGGTCAGTTCATTGAACTGGGCATGATAAGCACTATATCATTAAAACGATGTGCTCATAGCTAATTGTTTCATAACAAGAACTCTGTTGTTATGAATCAGTCTTGAAAACACAATCAAATAACAAAAAGACTCAACCAAAAAGGAGTATAATAAAATATAAGAGAGAGAGATATATATATATATTTCAAATCAAAAGCAAAGGTTTGGTCATTCAATCTATCAACCTTAACTTTCCATCATAAAATCCTTTTATCATAAATAATTTAAACAAAAAAGTGAAGAAGTGTTATCGTTTCATCTAAACCTTACCTTTAATTTCATGAAATTTATTCAAGTCCCTTCAAACATTTAAACCTATTTAACAAAAGATGATTAAATACCTAAAACTATCTTTTACACATAATTCAACAATTTGAGCATTAATTAACATTTCCTTCCATCCAATCATCTCATTGTCATAAATTCATCCTAAAGTTAAGATCATAAGAACATGTAAGGATAACCAAATCATCATGAATAAAAAAAAGTAACCCTAATTGAAGCATCCTAATGATCATGCTCAGAATTAGAAACTAGTTTAAGTTATAATTAAAAGACAACCTAAATCAGAACTCATCTAAAGTGTAAGGTTGGTTCTAACAAGAAAACAAGATAACATTCATATCCTGAACAAGATACACCATTGTTAACATTACATAAAAGAGAAGATTGGTTAAGTTCAAAACTTATTCAAGACTCGATACTCCTTCCAAGAATTTCAAAAACTTCTACTCTGATGTCCTAAGAACATTACTACACTCATTCCTATCACATGGTCAAGAAGTGACATAACCATAACAGACCAGAGGAGGGAAAAAAATTCACTAAGTAAACAATGTCCTATTTGAAATATTGATGCGTGTACGAGGGAGATTGTAGTATCCTCATCTATCCTAACTCTTAAGAATAAGATTAAACATTTTATAACCAAGAAAACTAAAATGAAAAAGGTCAGATCACAAATGACCCACATTAAAATCCAAACAGAGATTCACCCAGGTCTCAAATTGAATGAGTATAATAGAACCAGGAGAACTAACGTAAATCCACATTCCCTTATTTCCTAAGGTCATTACAGGAAAGAAAAGCTCAAAAATTAAGATTACATTTAAGGATGAAAGAATCAATTCACTTCCAAACATCTCAGTGAAGGGAGGAAAGTAAACAATAAAACTTCAAGTCAAACTGAAACATCACATCAATAACTTTAATAATTTAAAATAAGACAGATAGCATACGCACATTCCATGAAAGAGATTCATTCAGTATTGATCAAAATATTAACTCCTATCCAAAATACTTTTTACTCATCCCAGAAGCCGGAGTGGTTTTAAGAGAACTAGAGAAGTGCTCAACAAGACAAAATGACCTTAACAAATATGGAAACCAAAACACCTTCGATGAAAGAGATTTAATAACAATTGATACCCAAAATGGGATTTAATAAAGAAAACACGAAGTGGGTTTTCCACATCCATCTTACAATTTCAGAGTAAGTTTAAAATAAAATTAACGCTTCCATTGGAAATATCATCCTTCAGAATTATTCTCCAACAAGCTATACCTCTAAAATAGTGATGTATTGTCAACACAAGGGTTCCATTAAAATCCCCATAAACAAAATCAGAGAGAGAAGACATGCAATTCAATTCAGAGAATATCCAATAAAAAACCAAAGTTCCAAACTTAAGACTCTTAGCTTAAGTTTTCCCTCAGTCAAGAACAATGATGGTCCTCGTAGTTTACTACAACAAAGATAACAATGTAAAATAAAAGAACAAAAAGATCATAAGAGACAGTCATGATATCTAAAAAAATTTCCCTATCTGTAGTCTTCTGAAGGAGTTTATACAGGAACATTATGAACCAGATCCTCAGAATCAAGCAAACCAAGTTACATATATGGTTAGAACAACTTTTAACTAAGATCACCTAATAGATCTTGGCCTTGTTTCAGGCCTCTGTAGCAAGATTAAAGAAAAATCTATCTACTCATAAGTATGGAAACTTCATACATAGAACACACTTTCATTATTCAACCAAAATCGATAATGCATTCAAGAAAAAAACACAATATCAAGAAGAAAAATAAAATTCATTCTTAAAAACAAAACCAGATTATTTCCCTAACAGCAGATTTGTTTTTATGAGCATTTAACTAAAATCAGAAGAATTAATTGATAGGGCCTATCATGCCTGTTAGAGCTCTAGTCTTCTCTATTACATAGAAAATCTCAAATTAGAGCTTCAATTCTTCCTTAGAAACACCAACAACCCTCCGAACTTTCTCCTTTCTTTCTTATAAATTCTCAATGCCAATTTCTTCATTCAAAATCCATGCAAGGAAAGAGAGTTCATGCAAATATAACATTCATGTAATAATCGAACTAGAGGTTCGAAGAGCCAAAGCAACCCACATGCAGGGCTAAAGCTTGAAAAAAAAATTAACAAAAAAAATCAAACCCCTCTTTCTTCTTCCTAGGCGGTTTTCGCCAACTTCAAAAATATTAAATGAAAAATAAGACTGACGGTCCTTCTAATTCTCTTGCCACCACCACCTCTATTTCTGGTGAAGACTAAGTTCAAATTTGCAAGAATCCAAAACTTGGCGGAGATACCAGCTCATTCCCCCAAATTTCCTCACACCCTCGCCAAATTTGGTAGTTAAAAAGAGATAAGGACTCATTAACTTCATCATAAATTATTAGGAATCGATGCCACCAACTTTCTCCCTCCCTATGTTTTCCCATAGGCCCCTTTAGGTTAGCCAAACATTAGGTTAGGTTCAACATTAGTTTATGAACCAACATAGGTCCTTAGGTATAACTCTTTAGTCTTAGGTCCCATTTAACATCCAAAATAACAAAAGAACTTAGTAACTTAGGTTAGGTTACTCTTTTTAGGATATAGTTCCTAATTTAAGGAACATAGTGTAAATAGGTTTCATGTTCCTAATTTAAGAATTACATCTTACTTTAATAGAAAAGAGGAACCAGATTGTTACCCAAATTTAGATATGAAACAGAGAGCCAAAAAGATTGGATCATTCCTAACCTTCATACATTCAAGGTCTAGGGGCCTTTCATCTATCCATCTTGGACATTATGTCAACAGGGTTTAAAAATTAGAAGCATACCTTTGATCAATGAAATTGATTCAAGGTAATGTTGTTATGAATCCCCAATAATTATGAAAAATGAAACTCAATTTATCAATCCCAAGCAGTGAATTATTCTGCATAAAAAGAGATGAATTTCTTCATTTTAAATTAAGAAAAAACATGATAAAATCGTACCTATTTCAACAGATAACATATTACCTACTGCAAACATGATTTCATAGGTCATAAGAGTACACCGTCTTAAGAAAAAAATCAAATTTTGACGTTTGAATCTTACATAATTCATCATAGATACTAGTCATGCTAGAGGTGTTACATACCTCCCTCCTAAAAATAACCATCGTCCTAATGATTAATTTAGTCCAAATCTTGTTGGTCGTCAAATAGGACTTTACGAAGAGCAACATTCAGGGGACAAGAAGTCCCTCCTCTTTAATGGGAGAGGTTTCCTTATTCAGAAACGAACCTATTTACAAATATACAAAACATGATTTTCTGGTTAAACTTGGATATTACGAAAGTGTTTTCTATAAAGATCATCAATTACAAAAGGACTAAGGAATGAGAGTATGAGAATGAGCAGAAACGCAACATGCATAATTATAGATAACAGAGTAATTCTTTATGTATGCGAAGTTACAGTGAATTGAAACAAGATCATTTGTATCATATAAATAAGATGGAATTTAAAGACACAAAGTTCTACAGGTTCATTAATCAAGAACACAAAGTTCCTTCTTGGTTATACAAGATCACCATGCTTGCAACGTTGGAGAGTATGCAATCAGCAAGACTAACAAACTAGAGACAAATGATCTTCACAAAAATTAAATGAAAGCTTAGGGATAACAGAGATCAGATAGACAAAGAATGGAAAGCCCTTCTGTATTGATTTCTTTATGATCTATTTACACTTTCAGAAAATAAACCAAGTTCTTCCTCCTTACAAAATGGCGTGGAAAGGCCATTATATAGCTTACAAATCAGTTACTCTTTGTAACTACTTCTTTTAACTAAAGATTAGTTAAGGATTTCCAATCACAATACCTCAACTAATTACAATGAATTCGAGAAAAAGAATTAGAAAGGAAGAGAAGAAAACGGAGAAGAAGACAGGTGGTTAAGACTGGGAGGGACCCACTGACTTCAAAATTCACTGCCTGAATCTCTTCAATGCCTCGGCTATGTCTCTGCCACGGGGGATTGACATGTTGGTTATAGACTGACCCCAAAATTTGAGACACTTCTCCATTTCTTTATCAAACTCGACATGAGTATGATAATCTTTATTTGCTTCCTCAATGGCAGATTGAAGAGAGAAGATCTCCTTCATTTTCTCTTTGGAGATGGAGCTTTCCTTGAATAGATTATCTTTGACAAAAGCTCTGAATTGAGCTTTGATTTCTTGCAAGGAAAGATGCACACCAGAAGTTTCATCCTGAAGATGACAATGTATATCTTTGAAAGCTGATACAACCAGTGTCTTGAAAGCTTCACCCTTCTGCCAGCTATTCTTCAACTCTCCCAAAGCCTCCTCCAAGACTTTGATCTTCCACTCCACATTGTAAACCCAGGACTTTGACAGATTATCCTTTGCATCATCAAAAACCTTATTTGCCAATAAAATGTTCTCATCTGTCTATCCCATGAGATGGAGGTCTACTATGCAACTGCTCCAGAGTTTGAGCTCTTTATCTATGACCCCGATAGTGGAGGAGAACTTCTGTTGCAAATTGTTCACCTTTTCGTGGAGTTTGAAAGCTTTATCGATGAAGTTCAATCCTGCAACAAGCATATCTTCCACCATGGCCTCCATAGCTTTGCCATAGACAGAATATTTGTGCATATCTTTGATACTCCGTACTTCATCTTGGCTCAAAATTACAGGTGGTGGAAGAGTAGTCAATGGGGTAGGGTCCAAAACTTTGTCCTTAGACAAAAGAGATTTGATGAAACCTGTGAGAATCTGGGCTTGTTCCTCCAACTGTTCAATAGTTTGCTGCCCTTTCTCTACCCTCCCAATGACTCTTGTGACCGTTTCTTAGAGGTTGTGGATCTCACCTTCATGAGTAGACTCTCCCATTGGAATTCTTGACAGTTCTAAGTCAGATGCCTGTAAGTCCTACTCTGATTTGTCTACAGTAGGCTTAGCAATCTCCAGGAATTGCTGACCTTGAGCATCAGACACTATTCTGGAGGTGATTCTGGCTTTCTTGGCACGAGAAGGAGTAGTGCCTAACAAGGCTGCAACAGCATCAAAGTTTGACCCTGAGCTCCGAGAGGAAGATTTCCTCTTCCTACTGTCAACAAAAGGTTGCACCCATGCAAAAGAGGAAGAGGAATCAACAGGAGGGGAAAGAGGACCAAGAGACAGAGAGCTCATGACACTCAAGGTTTGCGCAGCTGTTGATTCAAGTTGAGATGTGAGTGGGGCGCTTGAGACAATTGCGGCAAAAGAATCAATAGCACTTGGAAGTTCAGTGCTCTGGACTTCCTTATCTTTATCTGTTGGATCTTCAGGAGCATTTGCAGGGGCTGGCATTTCACTCTCTTCACTTTCACTGAGAACAATGATGTTCTCTGGTCCTAAAGGTACTTCTACCTGTTTACTTTGAGGATATTTTTCCACAGGATCCTTCTTAACCTCTTTGAGTTTCTTCTGGTACACTTGAGTGGATGAAGAAGGAGTGGAAGCTGCAGGTCTTGCGTTGATGAGACAGGAGGGGTTTGCACAGGTGTGTCTGATATGGGATTCGATGCTTCCCTCCTTGGTGTTGAAACATCCTTAGAGGAGGATTCTCCTGAGTGCCTTCTGAGCTCTGGAACTTTCCTGTCAAACCAAACCTTAGTCCTGACTAAGACTGGAGCTAGGATCTCGGCCAGATCATCTTTCTCTTTCTTGTTCTAATCCAAGTCCTCCAAGGGAGTGTGCTTAACCACATTGTCATACTCATATGAGTATAGATCAGAATTTTCATCCTGGAGTCCTTCAGGAACTTGGTACAAGCCGATTTCTTGGATCAATTACAGAGAAAACCTACCATAGTGCCTCCTTCTAGCCTCAAAATCATCTGCACAGTCAGCCCAGTAGTCTTCTGTATCTGCCCTGTGATGATAGATTATCTTGATGTTCTGTTCAATGAACTTCTTCAAGTCGAAGCAAGTTCTTGGCTTGAAGAAATGAACGGTGATGGGAACCAGGGCTCTTTCTATATTCTGTGCATCCAGGGCTATTTTACAAGTGTAATTTCCCAAAGAGATGGGAAAGTGCAAACCAGAAATCTTCTTGTCTCTGCAGGTTCTATGCAATTTGTCTAATTGCCTGCATACTTCTATCAAAGCCATCTTATCACTGCAGAACATGGGAAGCCTCAGAGGGGTGCTCTCATAGCCAGCAAGCCTGATATAGGATAATTTTCTAAATTGAATAAAATAGGCACCGTAGTGCGATATCAGGTTCATGGCTTCATCTGAAAACCTTCTAGCAGTGTTACCCTCAAGCAGCCTGACCATGTACATGGTGAAAGCATCATTTACCCTTCTAAAATTGCAATTGTTGGTCTCTAGGGTGAACTACGGGTAGTAGGCGTATACAGAATCATCCTTGTGGGCATCAATGTAAGAAAAACCAAACCATTGCCTTGATGACGCCAGAGTATACATCAGGTATGAAGTCATGTAGAACTTCTTCGTTTGCTGTACATTGGACAGTTGCTCCGCCAAGTTCATGCTGATGATCTCCACCCAGTTGATATTTTGAGTTCCCTCGCACACCATGCTGATGAGCGGGCACATCCAGAAATGGAACTCGTTAGTAGAAGGTAAGCCCATAACCCGAGCCAGTAGGATTATGAAATCTGACAACTCTTCATTGAAATCTACTCGGAAGAGAGTCTTGGATAGATGAGATGCTCCCTTCTTGGAGTTTTTAAGCCATGACTTCGCCACCCGTGCCTTGTATTTGTCGCTATCTTGACTGAACAGGGCCTGTGCTTGATCCTGGGAAACAACTATGGCATTATCCATTTCTGGAATCCTCAAAGCAGTGCTAATGGCTGGCAGCATCTAGCTTGGCGATGAGTTCCCCATGTACATTGGTTAATTCGCTCAAATCAGAGTCGAAGTGAGCTCCGCATGAAAGCATTGTATCAGCACACTGTACCGAGATTAGGAAACCTCCAGCGAAAGCCAAACCGCTATCGTGAATCATCTGCGCCATTGGTGTAGGGTTTGCATCTACCATCCTTGCCCAAAAATCACCGAAGTCAAGATGATGAGCTTCACTATCCCCAATATTGGGAACGACAAATTCTAGTGGCAAGATTTGTTCCTGGCCCTAAAATTTGATCTTCATATTGATAGTAACTCGGAGGACAGAGATGCAAACTAGACTTGGGAAGGAATTACAGAGGGAAGGGATACATGCGCAAGTTTTTAGATTGCAAGGGTTCGAGCAAAGGATAGCATGGAAGCAATGTGAAAAATGCAAAGGGGGTATGCTCGTTATATAGCCGATTAGGAGAGAGAAAGACAATGAATGCGCATTTAATACATACCTACCAATTTGAATAAGCAGGATATTCAGGTAGAGCAGGAAAAATAAGCACGAATGGCACTTGGTTCATTTGGGACATGTGAGACACGAATGCGAGAAACACGTGGCTCGGCCGATTCGGGCGAAGCGAGGAAAAGATGCACAAATTCCTTTTGGGACATGCGGGACAAAAGTGCACGAAACACGCAACTCGGCCAGATCGGGCGAAAAGGTGACAATGGGTCCGAAAGAGTTTGGGACATTTGGGACGCAAGTGTGCGAAGTACGCAATTCGGGTGAATCGGCCAAAAATGGAACAACTTGCACAATGAACTTTGGGACATTTGGGACAAAAAGTTCCGATGGGCCTGAAAAGGACAAACTTCGGGGAAATCGGCCGATCGGGGAATAGAGCGCACTTTTGAACTTGGGACACGCGGGACAAAAATGTCCGATAGGGCTGAAAAACACACAAAATGACCCAAAAACGTAGATTTTCTCAATTTCTTGACTTTTAACAATTTCAGTACAGCAGAGAAGACACTTAAACTCAAAATTTTGAAAATTCACTTTCTTAAGAGCAGGGAATTTTGAGTGAACAACAAATCTCAAACAAGAAATATAATCCTAATTATAGTTGCTTCATTCATAGGTTCACAAACAAAAACCAGATTTGAGAATTCCAAAATTTCCATAATTTATTCAACATTAAAATATTTGTTCATGTACTAATGAATACAGTACCTTCCCAAAACTGAGAGATTTATTGATAAATTAAGAAAAAAATATTTAAGTATTATCAATCAATAGAATCAATTTTGTTTAAATAAATGAGGAAAAACAATTTTCATGTCCTTCTATCCCATGTTTCACTTTCTTCATTAAACTAGTCCCATTGGACCTTGCATTGACTAATATCACAATTTCTCAAGTTTAGCTAACAATGTTTTAGCACTCTAATGACTTTAACCACAATTATTCCTGGGTCTTGGACCTATAAGGAATTGTAATTTAACACATGATAAATCTGAAATGTATTTCTTAAGTAAAGAAATATGGAAAACATCATGCATTCGTGATAAAGCAGATGGTAAAGCTAAACGATAAGTTACATGATTGATTACTTCTAAAATTTCAAAGGGTCAAACATAATGAGGTGATAATTTGGCAGCCTTACCAAAGGCTATAGAACTCTTTTTCAGCTTAACCAGTAAAAAGACCTTTTCACCAAGTTTAAATTTCTTATCAACTATTTTTAGATCGGCATAACATTTTTGCCTATTTGTTTCTTCCTTCAAACATTCACAAATCATTTTAACTTGTTCCATTTCTGTAAGGATTTTAGGTCTAATTACCTCTCTGTCTTCTATGCTATCCCAGCTAACTAAAGTTTTGCATTTCCTTCCATATAATGCTTTGAAAGGTGCCATTTTCAAAGAGGCATGATATGTGTTATTATAAGAAAATTCAACTAATGGAAGGTACTCTTACCATTTTTATTGTTGATCCATGTAGTAAATTTGTAACATATCTTCCAAAACTTGGTTAACTCTTTCAGTTTGCCCATATGTTTTTGGATGGTACGCTGAACTAAAATTTGGTTTAGTTCCTATAGCTACATTAAGCATTTGCCAAAATCTAGATGTCATTCTAGGGTCTCTAGCTGATATGATCAATTCAAGTACTCCAAGCAATCTGAAAATTTCATGCACAAATATTTTTGCTAAAATAGGGGAATCATCCTTAAGATTACTAGCAATAAAATGTGCTACCTTGGTTAGTTTATCAACAACAACTAAAATAATCATCATGCTTATTTCTTGACATTGACAACCCTTGAACAAAATTCATGCTAATTACCTGACATTTATACTTTGGTATGTTATGAGGGTACAATAAAACATTTGGATACATATGTTCATCCTTAACATACTGACATTCTAAGAAGTGTGTCATAAAATCAAATACGTCTTTCTTCATCCCTTTCCAAAACTAATGTTGTTTTATATCGGCAAGCCTTTTTGTAATACTAAGATGTCTTGAATAAGGTGAATTATGAAATTAAATTAACATTTTCCTTCTTAACTCATTTACCAAAGGTATATACAACCGTTTATCATATCTCAAGATTCCTTTTTCATTGAAGTGAATGTTAGAATAGGTATTTACCTTAGCTCATGTTTACCTAGGTATTTTATTTACCTTTATTGTATTTATCCTCACCCACTTATGTGTGTGGATATTTATTTTTATTTATTTAGATATTAGGGGGATATATATAGTTGTTAGGTATAGTTCTTTCCTTGATCTATGGTATTGACTAAATCCTTGATGTCTAGTTCTTTCTTAAATCTATGATCTTGATTATTTCTTTGATGACTGGTTCTTTCCGTGATTTATGGTTTGATCTACAACCTTGACTAGTTCTTAAATTGTTATTCCTTTCCTATCTAAGTGAAGCCCATTTTCATTATATTTCATTGAGTTCCATAATAATATATGATATTACTGCTCATTTATTTGTAAAGGTTTTGGTAAATTTATTCTGGTGAATTGCTTCACCCATTGGAATCCTTAGCCCCTGGTCATATGGTATGGTCATATGAAGGTTTAAAGCTTGGTATTCTAGTAGGTGCTTAACTACAACCCCCTTTAATTTTTTTGTGTGGTGAAGGAAAGAGCATTTTATTCTAATTTAGTGGTAACTAAAATAAATAGTAGAGCATAATATTAAAAAGCTTGTATATTTGGATCAGTAACCTAGTTTTGAGTGCTGTTTTTTATAAAAGTGCTTTTATTTTTATGCTATTTCTATTCGAAATATTTATTTTGAGAATAAAAATATAATTTTAAATTTCCATAAGAACAACTAGTGCTCACCATAGAATATGAGAAATTTTAGTACCAATGCAAATTTGATGAGTGTATGGGTTTGATAGGAACTTATGTAAGTGACAGTATTTTGTTTCATTTGAAAAAATGTGACTCTTCTTTCAAAATATTAGATAAATTGGAGGATTTATTTGGTAAGGTGGATCATATGAGATCCATAAAACTTGAAATTGAGATCAAGTCTCTTAATCATGAAAATTTTCCAACAAGTATAGAGTATCTTACCAAATTCAAGCATTTGTTGACACAATTGAAGGAGAGTGGAAGAGATAAGAAAGATGAAGAATGTGTTTAATTGATTCCATCCAAGTTGAGAGGACCATTTCAAATATTTTCTTCTACCTTTTTCTTTAGTATGGATGCCTTAGGTGACACATTCAAAATGCCTGACTTAGAAACATTTTGTGAAATAATTACCTGGGAAGAATCCAAATTGTTTCACCTTGAGTCTTCCACCTCTCAAAAGGAATTAGTTGCATCTAATCCTAAGGACAAGGGAAAACTAAAAAGTAAACCCAAATCCACCCCTTATCCATCTCATAGTGCTCCTAATGCCAAAGAAAACAACTCTAAACCCAAGGATTCTTCTAAATACAAGAATAAGTCTAGCCTTTCATGCTCTTTATGTGGGGGTAGTGGTCATGAAGAACATAGGTGTTATAAGAGAGTGCAAGCATTAGAGGATGCAGTCAAGAAACAAAAAAATTCTATCACCACTCTACCTCCTTCAAATAAGCATGGCAAAGGACTTAATGTTGTTAAGGAAATCTAAGTCACCACTTGTAGACAATTGGGTTATAGATTCTTGTGCTTCTCATCATATAACTTCTTCCAAGGAGTCTTTTGTTTCTCTAGGTTTGAGTTCTACTTCCAAAATTGAGGTTGGAGATTATTCCTTTCTTTGTGTTAAAGGAAAATGTGATATACAGCTTGATGGTGGAAGTATCCAAGATGCACTATATATTCCTAACATCATAACAAATTTTCTTCCAGTATAACAAATTTTTCATTTTTGTTAAGGGAAAATAGTGACTTTTACACCACATGGGGCAGAAGTATGAACTTTGTTAGAGCCTTATTCACTTGTTTCTCAGGTTTATTTTGATCATAGTTCTAGATTGTATCACTTTGTGGGTTTTTATGAAACTTTCTCTATAGTGAAAGGATTGGTTTCTTATGCAGATTCAAAGAGTAAGCTTTGACATGAAATATTTTGACATCTCAACTACATATATTTGAAGGATTTGAGCACTCATGGTATGGTTGATGGTATTCCTAGATTTTCTTGTCTTAAGGGAGTTTTTCATGGTTGTGCATTAGGGAAACAACACCAAGATCCATTTTCTAAGAATTTTTCAAATAGAGCTTCTTCACCACTTGAGCTTGTGTATAGTGACTTGATAGTTTTTCCTACCCCCTCTTTCAATGGAGCTAAGTATGCACTTACTTTTATTCATAATTTCTCAAGGCATACTTGGGTTTATTTTCTCAAGTACAAAAGTGATGTTTTTTCACACTTCAAATTCTTCAAGGCTTTGGTCGAGAAACAATCTTTGAGTTGCATAAAGAACCTTCGCAATGATAATGGGGAAGTACTTCAAACATGAGTTTTCTAGTTTTTATGTAAATGAAGGCATTATTCACTAGCATTTTGTTCCTCATACTCCATAATAGAATGGCTTAACATAACAAAATAATAGAACTTTGAAGCAAATGGCTAATTCTATGATGCATTCTAGAGATTTACATCCTATCTACTAGGTATAAGAAGTTAATTATCATAACTACATTTAGAATCACACACCACATAGAGAATTTGAGCATTTGACTCCAGAGGAAGTTTGGTCCAACAATAAGCCAGATGTTTCATTTTTTTTAGTCTTTGGGAGCCATGCTTGGGCCTTTGTGCCAAAGAAGGAAAGGAAATCTTTGGATAAGATTATCACTGTAGGGTATTTTGAGGACATGAGAGCATATCGACTTCTAGATTATGATACTCATGAAGTTATTTTTCAAACACATGTTTAGTTTGATGAGCACTTCACTCCTCATGATTCTTCATCTTCTTCCACGCCTCCTTCTTCTTCATCTCATCTTGAGGATCCTTTCTTTGAGGAGGTTATAGATTCCATTTAGGATCCTATTCCTATGAATGTTGTCACTATGCCTAAGTAGGATCATACTACAGTTTCTGAGGCATCACCTTTCACTCCCACCCACTAGGCATCATCATGCACATTTTATAGGTTCTGGACTTTTATGTCACATAGTTTCTGAGGATCCACAATATTTTTCAAAGGCTCATGGGATACAAGAGTTGGATGATGCAATGGAAGCTAAGTATTATTATTTGATGAAGAATCATACTTGGGATTTGGTATCTCTTCCTAAAGGAAGAAATATGGTTAGGTGTAATTGTAGACACCAAAATTAGGTCATACCACCCTTATAGGCCTGTTAATTAAATTAGTCATACCGTACTTCTTCATTTCCCATAGTGCACATGATTAATTGAATTAATTATTTTAATTAATTTAATAAATATATTCACTTGACCACCTCACCTAGCCACATCACCTACACACCTCATTATGGACCCATTCTTAGCATGTTTCTTTAACTAAGACTCAATCTCTACTTACCATAACTAACTGCGACTTAGTCTAACCCTAACATTAGATGTTTATTCTTTCTCCAACAACATGACAACTTACTTAAGTGGAAAATACCATTTTAAACTGAAACCAATGGGTAGAACTTTCCAAAGGATAGCCAAGATATGCTATTGTAGAAAACCTAGGATTTCTTTCTGTAATCGACGTCGGTTAACCCTAAACTGATGTCGGTTAACCTAAACCATCAGTAGTTACCATATATTGACTTTGGTAACATTTTTCTAGAGGTTGGATGGATTATTCAAGTTTGGAGAGAGAGAGAGAGAGATCTATATGTAAGCATGAAACATAGCCCTCTTGCGCATCTAGACACACCATAGCCTGCACCAAGTTTGGTCTAAACACATTGGCATTCACGGTATCATTCCAGAAAGTACTACCGTGACACTGACCACCAGTTTTGTAGATAAACCATCACCTTCATCCAACCACCAAGCCTGTAAATACAAGTAAGTGTGTTTTGATCTGCATCATTCCATACTTGCTTAGATCATCATTTCTTTAGCTTTCTCTTTTAAATCCTATTCTCTTTTACATCCTATCATCCTCACCTTCCTATTAATCCACCCATCTAACACCCATAACCTTTTGGCTCCCAATATTTAGCTCTCAGACATCTCTAAGCATTCTTAGCATCTTTACCAACCTAGCTATCCTTCTTTTATTCTCTGTGTAATCACAAAGAACCTCCAAAACCAAGTTTTATTGAGTTTTTACCATCCCACCTCTATTGATGCCGCTCACCTTGACCATCATCGGTTTCCCTATAAACCAGAATAGGTCATACCAAACTGACATTGGTCTTTGTAACTAGTTATCCTGCCTATAACAATGACCTAATAACCTTCACCCAAATAACCCAGAATCACCCAAAACTTGATCCTGACATTTTTTAATCACCTTGGCTACCTACCCTTCCTTAAACATAACCTAATCTTAGCTAGATCTAACTTCTTATTGCAATATTTGACTTAATATAATATATTATTAATAACTTGAGATACCAAAATCAACTTTATAGCAATAAGACCTCTACTTCTTACATTCATATTCATTTATTTGATAAATAGTGGATTGAAAGCCATCTAGGAAGTATCACACTTCCCAGATATAGCATACACTAGGTAATACACTAACGTATATTGTTTAATATTCTTCTTGTGGTCTTGCTTTTCATTCATAGGTAGTTCTTCCTAGCAAAAAGGAAGTTATTGCAATCATCACTAGATCGGGAAATCAGAATTTGCGCACTCTATCTTCCACCCTCATTTCACAGGTATTCTTCCTCACCTTTACCTTATCTTTTTTCTCATACGTACGCAACTTATTGGTGAAACATTTTGGCATGCCTGGTGGGACCCTCTCTTGGGTTCTTTGCATTTTCTTCATATAGGTAAATCTTGTGTGTTTCTTTCTCTTTTTGAAAAATACACATTTAATATTCTTCCTTGGTAACATTCTTTTATTATAATTGTCTCAACAACATTTGTGATTTGGTGTTTAAAACCAATCATTTTTTTCTTATGGAATTTGCATAGTAGTGAAAGAGCACGTTCTTGGCCTATTCATCACTTGCTACATCGAATATAATTATCGATTTGGGTTATAAAATTTGTTGCATTTCATCCTTGTATGCTGCATCATTATCTCACATTTAAAAATGAGGGCAACATATACATTGGAAGTCATGCCCAACTGATGGTTGACATAATTGAATCATAGAAAGTACTTTCTGTTCTCTCTCTTTGCCAAACTACACAAATATAAAATTCATGCATCTTCTTAAACAACACCTTACTTGGAAGAAGATTTCAACAATCACACGATCAGAGGATTGATAGTGGGCGCTGAACTGGTTTCTCTGTCTAGTCATTATCTCAAAGAAAGGACCTCCCCCACCAAAATATAACCTTAAACCACCCTTTAGAATTTAACTCTTCATAAGACGCCTTCACAACCAAAAAATTATGTTATGAATTCACAAGGCAGTCTTAAATGGCATAAGTTGAACACATAAAATTCACTTATTAGGATTTACATGTTTTTCTTAGCTTTTTCCTGAGTTGCGTTTTGAGTTGTGAGGATATATTCTCCACTTTCCTCTTCCTATCACACTCTTCCATCATAGTTCGAGAATTCTGACTGTTTCTGAGTGTGTCAAGGTCTAATACCATCATCCTCATATTTTTGGGTTGGTGTTTCATCTGATTTAATTCACAAAAAAATCTATTTTTCTTCATTTCTTATAATTTCACACTAATCGGTGTCGGTCCATAGACCGTCATTGGTTTACCTAACCGGTGTCAGTTCCAAATCTTTTTTGTCATTTCACCCACATATAACATTCATCAAATCTATTGTTCTATTTGAAGTTCTCAAAACATCATCATATCCCCATAACTTTCATATCACAACCTAGTACAGTTTCTGTTATTTTATTTTCATCATTTTTTTCCTCATTTGCAAAACTGTTGATTCCCCACAGTAACTAATATCGGTTATCATAACCGTAATTGGTTCCCTTGTAACCTTCATCAATCAATCTGACAATCATCAGTTTCTGTGTTTTTTTTTTAATTTAAAACACTGATCAGATTTACCTCCTGGAATTCATCCTTCTCCATTCCTACTATTTTCTGTGTCATCTGCAAAGTATAGTTTTACCATGTCAATGCTAATTCACATGGTGTTGAATTGCAACCAAACCAATGGCCTTATATTTCATGCTAGTCTTCAGCCACTCCCACTTATCCCATCATTGCCTTCCATCCTATCACCTATGGATCCCACTAAGCCCATCACCATTACTACTGGCGACAAGGATTTTGTAAGACTCCTTGACCATAATACTGCGGCCTTACAATACTATCTTTCCCACTCATCTACCTGAGAATCCTCGGGATAGCTAGTATATGACATGCCTATGTATATCCCTCCTACCTTCCCCCAACTTCCATGTTAGCTACAACTATCACGGTGCTACCCACATCCACTTTACCTCCTCTGATCTCTCAACTAGGCTCCACATCCGCTATAGCTACTTCACCAGCAACATTTATTATACCCATGGTGTCCACCATTCCTTCACCAGCCTCCTTGAGCATGGCCCCATTTGCCCCCTTTTCCTCGTATATATAAGTTACATCACAACCACCCCTGGTGTTGGCAACCCACACCCCATTTCAAAACATCATCCTTTCCATACCTTAGTTTCTACCCCTGATTACTACGAGATTTTTTATGATTACCCCACCTGTTTACATGCATCACTAGCAACCCCCAATCTTGTCTATTGTTTATTAAGGGTATATTTCACCTGCATTTATCCCCCCTTTCCTATTTTTATATTCGGCACCCCTATATACCGAGGTTCCATCCACATCATACACCCATCATCAACCTCCTGTTACTACAGGAGGCACCCACTCCTCACAACCCACCAATTACCTCATTAGGATGATGATAGAAAATATGCAGACATTAGAAGCATTAGTTTCCATCTCTTGCAACTCCTTAACTTATGAAGAAATCTATAATGATCCTATTAATCCATCTATTCCTATTCGATCATACCCCATGCATTAGGAAATACCCAAGTTCAACCGTTTCAACAGTAAAGAAGACCCACAAAAACACTTGCAGTCATTCAAACATGGGTGTTATCTAATTTCCCATGATGATGCTTTACTCCTACAAACATTCCCCATGTCCCTGACATGACCCACTTTAGATTGGTACAATATTTTACCCAGACATTCCATCTACTCCTTTAACAAAGTGGCTCAAGCATTCCTGTACTACTTCTCATTCAATGTAGTCAAAAAATTCACCATGACTGGCCTTAATTTGACATGAAAGTATGACGATGAATCTATCACATATTTCATTACTCATTGGCGAAGTCTTATAAACCAATTAACTTCCCAGTTACCTCAAGTTGAACTTATAGAGTTGTTCATTAGAGCTTGTTCCAGACACATATCACCAACTCTATAGGTACAAACCTTCCATACCTTTGATGAAGCATTTACCATGGCGCAAAAGTTGGAAATTCGAGCCATTGAAGAAAATAAAATCCAATTGTGAAACAAAAATTCCATGTTCAAATAAAATGATTATTCTTTGTCTTCAAAACCCCAAAACAATTATTCAAAAGCCAAAGGATCTGTCAACGTGGTAGTTCTCAAAGTTGGTCCATCTAATCAAGCCAAACCATCCTCCAATCTTTCTCCTATTTAGACTTTTCAGTTCCGATGGGAACAATGAAATTACACTCCAATTGGAGAGCCCTATTCTTTAGTCTTGGAAAAACTTCTTAAAGTCAAAGCCATTGCACTACCCCCGATAAAACCTCATACCAGTTTCGATACAACTTTTCTTATGCCTGCATGGTATAAGAAACATGACTATTGTAATTATCATTGTGTCAAAGGCCATAGTGATGGTAATTACATAACTTGTAAGAAAATTTTCCAAGAAATGTTAGATAATGGAGAACCCGAACGCACCGAAAAAAAAACTTGCATATCTTTAAGAAGTTTTTCCCTAACCATACACCATAATCTAATCAAAATGGTGAACCTTCAACCAAAGACAGCAATGTCCATGAAGTCCATGTTGTTTTTGATATCATACCAGTTGTTTTTCAATTTCCACCTATTCCGTCTATCGAAGAAATTTTTGCATGAGATCCTCTACCCATGGAGGAGCATACCTCTTCCACTCCACCCTTAGAGGAGTCCCCTTCATCTCCCCCTTCACCCATGGAGGAGTCCACAATTTTTGTTGATGTCATTTCACCGTCTACCTCGCAACCTATCGAGAAATCAATGGTTTTAACTCTCCTACCCACAGGAGAATCATCATTGCTTTCTCCTCCACCAAAAGAGAAGTATGCCTCACCCCACCTACCATCTCTCCTACCCATGGGAGAGACTTTAGACATGCCACTACCTATTGGGGACAATTCTCTATTAGCATTCCATGATCTTGTTGACCTGGTCTCAACTCTTTTACCCATAGTTTTCGAGGCTAACCAATTCCATGTCTCACAGACATATTTTATAGGGATTGCAACTAAACCAACTGCATCTCCTCTTACAACAGTCCCATTTTCACAACTAGCTGATCGCTTAGATTATGTTGATAATTCCAAACTTTAGGGTTGCCTTCAACTCCCCTTTTTGACTCAAATGAAAATGTCACCTACAAATACCTCCACGATCTATCCAAAGGTATTTCCAACCACCAAATCGACCATGACCATGACTGTCAAAATGACTTCTTATTTGTCACCTTTACCAACATCCAAACCTTTACCATGACTAAAACCACTCCTATGCCTAAGAACCTACCCACAACTACATCTTCATCCATATCTAGAGCCATCACTACCTTGGGTTTCATGCTAATGTTAAGCTTTACCCATCCACCTATAAAATTTGATTTAGCCACGTCTTCCTAAAACCACACCAAAGTTGTTCCTCCACCTAAAAGGAAGACCCAACCTTCGAGGACACATACACCAATCTCACCTACCACACCTTTGTCACCATCACCTCTTCCATCCATCCTAGGAGCTCACCCATTAACCTTGGCCAAACAACCCCCTACCCAAGGCCAATAAAAAGCTAAACAACCTACCTCATCATCATGATCCTTTGCTACATCCAATTTACCTGCACAAAAAACACCCTCGCCCTCACCCATACATTTCCTACCACCTATACCTCCATCAGCTACTATAACCCCAACTTTGCCTTTAGGACTTCAACCCATACCTTCCAACCACTTCCACCACAACTCTATTGTCCCCATGGGTAAACCATCCTCTTCCACCATCTTCTTTCCCTTCTACATCATGTACTCCCACCTCACCTTTACCCAAGAAGGTGCAATATAATGACAAGAACCCAATACCCTCTAACAGGGTAGTTAAACCGACAACACCTTCCATTTCTAATTCTTCTACCACACCTTTACCCAAATAGATACCATCAAATCCTAAGATAGTACCACCTACCAAACCAATGGTCAAACCTATTCCCCCTCCTATAACACCTCTTCCACTACAATCATCCTCACCTTTACCCAAATCGACACTCACTTCCCACTGTGATCCATTAGCAGGGTCATATGCCAACATTCTAGCCAACCTCTTAGTGACCTCAATCATCACATTACTGCCACTTAGACCTTACGACCCCCTCAAACCCAAAATAAAAGGGTTTGATGAAACTAAAGTTTTTGCCTACCATCGTGTGCTAGGACATGACGTAGAGAGTTGTAAGGCTATCAAAACTGTTCTCCTTCAATTATGTCCTCCTAAAGAAAATTTTTATGATGATGATCTTCTTGATGAGGACCTTGTTCCACCTCACTTATCACCACACACGATCGTCCCTTACTTCTTTAACAACCTTCATCTCCACCCCCATAACCCTTTTATCCACCTCCAAAGTTTAAGATCAACATGGTCTGTATCATAGAGTTGGCCAAACCACCATTTAAATGCTAGTGTTCCCTACTCATTTCATAATGGTCTTATGCCACATTAGGTTTTTGTCCATCATGTTGTTATACTACTCATGACATACCTTTTCCATCCACCTCCTTCCCTCATATTAACATGGTCCAAGTTACCACTCACGCTCAAAAGGATAAAAGAAAAGAAAAAGCAACTGGCCCATCAACCAATCCCATGGCCAATAAACCATCTACACTCACACCCAAAATCACCATTTGAGGGACCACATACCCTATTTATGACAGGGTCACCCATTATACAATGATAAAACAATTACACCAATCCCCTCTAAAAATGTCTTTGTACGATCTCATCTAAACCTATGAATCTCATTGACAAGCCCTTATGGAATTTTTGCAATCGATCAAGGTTTTACCTAATGACCCCACACCAGTAGTCTCCATTATCACACCTCACCATGTGGCCTCTCTTACCAAATCATCTCCTTCTTCTACCCCCACACCCACTCATAAAGTAGGAGCCCTCAGGTTTTCTAATGGGGAGATCATACCTCTCTAATCAGATGACCCAGATCCCACCCTTTTTATCTCTATCTATATCGATAATATATGTGTACGACGCATTATGATCAATGGTGGTGCTAGCATAAACATCATCTCCTCCCACACGTACAATCAAATGCGCATCCCTTCAAATTGCATGCATAATAACCCAATTACGTTATGCTCCTTTAATAACACCATCACTTCCACCCTTGGCACCATTGTTCTTCACATTCGTGTGGGCCCTCGTACTATCTTGGAATTATTCTATGTCTTAGAGGGGGAGTTCCAGTATAACCTATTGCTTGGATGACCTTGGATTCACATCATAGGTTGTGTTCCTTCAAACTTACACCGCTGTGTAAAATTTGAACATGAAGGACATAACTATACCATCCCAACTAACCCGTCACCATTCAAAACTTGTAACATATTGTACCGAACTAATAATGTCCTTGTACTAGTTAAGGCATCTATTACTACCCCCACTTCTCCTTCATCCACAACCCTATCCACCAATGTTTCTACCACCTCTCCCACACCTTAATCTTCTATTAATACTATTGTCATAGCCTCTGCAACTAGCCCATATACTTCCTAACCAACCGATAGCCCTCCTTCATAATCACCTAGTAATTCATCTATTCTCGTTACCCACATATCTACTACCAATCCCTTAGAGGGTTTTTTTTAATGCCTCACTCTGGGGGAGTACCGTCTCTACAATATCAACACATTCCTCACTCCACAAGAGTATGGAAACCTACGCCAACATCCTCATTATGACTATCACATAGGAGATGTTTTCCCTTATGGTCCTCCTAACATTCGCACCAACTTAACGTATGTGGGACTTGATACTTCCACCTACTCACCCGAAATTCCATCCCAAACATGACCATTTTCATTAGACCTCTAATCAAGGAAATTTTTAGTGGCAAAATTTTGTAGTCTTGTGAAAATTGAGGATTATGGAATTTCTAATTGGCGAATATTCTATGATTCGTAGCCAACTTATTCGCCAAAAAATTCAACTAACATGTCCCTTATACTATTCATTTCTCCTAGATGTTACACATATATAAGATCTTATGAATGTAATTTGCCACCATTTCAAATCATTTCATGTGAATATTCATTGAAGTAAACATAAAACACCTCTTAGCCATCCAACTCAGAGCTGTCTAACCCTAATCCATCCAACCCCTAAGCCATCCATCCCTGAGCCTTCTAACCCTTGACCGCCCAACCCCTAGGGTCTAAATCCTCCAAATCCTCAGCCATCCAACCCTGAGCCATCCAACCTTGAGCTATCCAACCCTGAGTCATCCAACCCCTCACCCGTGAGCATTCCAACCCCACATTCATATAAAACTTTTCCGTCCAACCACAAAGCCTTCCAATCCTTTTCTTTCCAACCCTTTACCATCGAACCACCACCGTCTAACCCTAAACCATCCAATCTAAGAGCCTTGAACATAATATTTGTCCCTAAGTAGTCATGGATACTAGAAATCCGGGTAAGAAGCTTATTAATTAAGCCATGGATACTAGAAATACTTTTCTCAGTTATTTTGGAAAATCACAAAAAATGAAGGGGGTGTCTACATCATTTGAAAATATTGGTATGTGGCATGTGTTATTTACATGTTATTTAATTTTACAGTATTTAATAATTAGGTTTTTCATACTGCTCTTGGAACTCTTTGTATTGTGTAAAAATTTAACTATAGTATAAATTATTACTATATATGTAACAATTTTATAGTATTATATACAAACATTTCATAAATTCATTCACAAAATAATCAATTTAAAGATATCGATGATCCTTTATATGTTGACGAAAACATTATGTCCCTTGATGACATAGAAGTACAAGTGTAGTCATTTTTACTCTTATCACAAAATAAAGGAACCCCATGCACGCTAGTCTATCACCCAACGAGTGCTGGGCGCTCACCCGAGGCACGCATGGATGCCGAGTCTCTCTTTTATGTGAGTTAAGTGGGAAACATCATCTATTATTTGCATTTAAGAGAATTAAAGAATACTTATGACATACAAGAACCATAGAGCTTAGAACGACCTCTAGATCCTTGAAGTCATTCCAGATAAATAGTACTTAACAGACTATATGACTTCTATTATAACAGAAGGAAGCATATAAACATCCATACTTAGCATTAACATAAATGGAAGAAAACCATGAAAAATATGTATGTATCAGAACCATTGATATTCATATTCATATACTGGTAACCTCATTACATCCATGGAGTCATTATAGAATGTCATAGAGAAGCAGGTTGCAACCATGCATTACAACTGGACTAATGGAGCTATACCACTAAAAAGAAAAATTATAATCCCCATGGCAATACATCCTTTCCTAAATGTAAATACCCACTAACAGAATCCTTGTGGTATTTCTAGATAGCTCCTCCCACTCTCTTCTTCTCCATTGTTTACTCTGCAAGCACTTGTATTTATAGCCTTTTTGGACTGCCAACTCATCCTTTAGTGCCCTCGGATCTGATGCCAAGTGTCTGAATGTGGTCCTCCAAGCTTGAGCTTTTCACTTTATACCATGATTTTCTTCTAGAAGCTCTGCATGCTCCTTCCTGGGCCAACCTGTCGTCAAGCTGACACCTTATCCACACACATTCGAGTCATTCTTTTCATGTGTTTTACCCCGAACGCCCAATTTGACTAAGTCTTGAACCCTTGGTTCTGTCCGCCGCGCGCCACATACACCGTAGGCTTCCTTAAACCCTCCTTTGCATTCTTTTTCCTTGCAAGCCCTTCCTTAACTGGGACCTTACGCGCCTATGTGATTTTTGCACTTAGTCAATATTTTAGGGGTCCAACATCACCCCACAACTTACTTTGCCTATTCCCCATTCATGGGAACACCTCTCTTAGTGAGAGAAAGAATACAATAGGCTTACACCTAGGAAAAATAATAAGGGGATGAAAGAATGGTGAAAGAAGAAAGAATGGGAGAGTGAAAGAATTACTGCAACAAATTTGGAAAATTCTTCTGCAAGTTGGCCTCCAATTAATTCTAGGCATCAACTTCATTCTATGCGCTCTCTAACAGAGGTCGCTGACCAGAACACTCACCTCATAAAACTTTAATCCATCTCATTTTGCACTCATGGTGTTAGTGATTTTCTCCATTTCCTTGCATATATCTTCCAGCACATCCATTCTTCATGTAATGCGCGGATATAGCTCCTTCAACCGGTTCTTGATTGAACCCCTTAGGGTCTCAATGGCTTTAGATTTTTTCTCAACCCTTGGCAAGGATTTTCTCTCTTTCCGCCCTATTTCCCTTGTTTTTCTCCTGGAACTCCTTGAGTTTCGCTTCATGTGTGGTGACTAAGGTACCTACCACCTTGTCTCTGTCCGCGCAATTGTTGTACGTGTCCTTAGCGGTTCTGGGAAGTAGCCCTTACATCAGCAAGCACCTTGTTGTATTCCGACGACAAGCACTATGATCTTCAACTTGTCTTCCTTTTCTAGGCACACATGGCTACTTCCTCCATGGACTCCAAGGCTAACGACTTCCTTTCCATGGTGAGGACTCTTGTTAAATCCTCTAGGTGCTCCAAAGTAGATCCATACTTCATTGCGGGTGACACTAGAGTCCAGATGCTTTAATACTATGGCCTCGTTGATGGAATCCACTTTCTTGCATATGGCGCTCACCTTGGCCATTTCATCCTTCAATTCTCTGCTGCCATTGAGCGCTGATCAACTTTTCCTCACTCATCTCCTTAGTTAAAGTGGCTAGCTCTTCTTCTTTCTTCTCTCGGTTCTACTTCCAAATTCCTTGAACCTATCATTGTCACCCGAAGAGCCTAGGCTTCTATCTCAACAGAGACCTTGTTGAGCTGCGTTACACAATTGCTCATCCGAGAGCTACTGGGTGTTCACCACTAGGTTATCTTCTCCTGGTCTTGGTAATGTTATTACTACCTCTGTGGCTCACCTCAAACTCCAGCTCATCAAGGTGGGACTCAATTTCCCATGAGATCATCTTCCTCGTCTATGGATATGCAGTCTCCTTTTCAAAAGATGGCATGCCTACAAGCTCTTCCACCGGAATGGTACTCTGGAACCCGCACACAAAACACTTTATTGGGGTCATCAACATAACCCATCTCTGGCCTCCCCCCTTTTGTGAACCTTCCTCTTGTGCACGTACCCTTTGTGTATACTTACAATTAAAACGGGGCCTTTAGTGCTGTCGGCATTCCTCTTCTTGCGTTCTTCTCCTCCTTGTTCAATACTAGCTCAGCGCTATGCTCCACCTTGTTCCTTTACCAAGGTCTCAATGTTGCTTGTCTCTCCTTTTTCCACCTTGGTTATCTGCTCCTTTCACAGAGCTTGGAACCTCTTGCTTCTACGTGCTAGCCTCCTCATCTTCTCCCATGCATCCTGGGTGCTTCCTCCTACCTGGCTATACTTGTGTCGCACAAAAAGGAATCCTTGTTCTTCTTCTCGGCCTTCCTCCTCTGAATCATGTACATTGAAAACAGACAGCCCTTGATCTTTCCCAGGGTCCTCTTCCCCACTTACTTCTTCTTCACTATCATCCTTCTCTCCGATGTACTTGTCTAAATTTCAAATTTCTTCCGAGGTGGATCTCCTCTTCTACCCTCTGTCTCTTCCTAACCAGGGATTCTGGTATAGGTGATTTTGTTTCTTCCTCTCCCAAGGAATCCTCATCTAATGGTTTTGTTGATTATGGAGTCTTTTCCTTCACTAAGAGCCTCTTCTTGCGCGCGTACGTATTGGTCCTAGCACTTATCCCGGGGGAACCTATTGCCTCGTGTGTCTACCACACTTGGATTTTTCTTTTTTGGTCCATTTTCATCCCTTTTGGGCATGGGTCTCTTCCTACCAGTTGGGTCCTGAGGTATGGAAACCTCATTTTCTAGGTGCGTACCCTTTTTCAGATTTGGGTCTTATGTGAATGTAGACACGCGTGCCATGGATCCTTCCATAATGGGAAGAGTCAATGGTCCTTGTCATTTGCACTTCTTGTGATACGCACGGTTCTATGTATGTGCACGCTTGCCAGGGTAGACCAACCGCTTGTGCACATTTCCCTATGGTCTTTGTCCAGACTGCCAAGATCCAACTTAAAATTTTTGGACTCCTTGAACCTGTTTACTCCCACTTCGAAGTATTGAGTTTTGAAGGTGGAAGGGGAGCTTGTACCATGGGCTCTATGTCTCATCCATCAATTTGAATCTGCCAAGGTAGAAATGCTGGTACACAACAAATTCTACTTCTCCCTTAGTGGCTACTGGGAGTTGTTCAGGAATTCTCCATTCTACCTCAAACACGTTCCTTAAACATGCGTATACCACTTCTCTAAGCGTGCCTTGTGCACTGTTGTCATAGTGTCACAAGTGTATTTCACAAACTTTTTGGCAGGTTGAGGGGTCTTCAACAGGGTACTCCCATATGAACTTTTTCAGATGCATCTCGGTACCCCTATCTCTGAAAACACAATGGTTAGTAGCACATTTCCAAAAAGGATCCTATCCCCTTCCTTCACGCAGCTGATAATTTCATCTGCAATGAATGCAAAGACAAATTATAGATGGTGCCCTCTAAAATCTTTCTATAGAACATTCAACCAGGGCTTATTCGACTTAGGTTCCATCTCTCCTGGCCATTTAGCTTTGACAACCAGGTGTGCGGCCATCTTCATCACTGGATCCTTAATGTTCATGACATCATAATATCTGTGACCCTTTTTTGCATGCGAAGGTGGCAATAATTTCCTTAATCGCTTCTTTTTTAGTCAAATCGTCCTCCAAACTATGTCCTTCCCCATAGATGAGGCCTGTGAAATGTGAAATGAGCTAAGGAGTTATGCACATCTTTCACCCTACGAAGATGGAAATAGTCCTTATGTACGCGCGATATTAGCTGCTGATATAAGCGCTCAAGTTTCCCAAACTAGGGCAACTTAAAGAGTTGTAGTAACCTACCTTCTCCAATTTGATCTTCATGTCATCATTATATAAGGGAAAACCTTTTGGCATCCTTTTGTTCATTGGATGCACTAACTCCAGTGTTAACTCTTTTTTTATTATGTTGGTTCGATGATTATAATCATTTACAGACATGTTCCTAACATGGGACTCCCACTCCTTCCCCAAAAACACTCCATTTAGGTACTACATTTCTACATACCACTCCTCATTTGTGTGTGCTTCAATTTCTTGCTGCTTGCCCTTACCCTTTCCCTTGCCCTTCTTGGGTGTACTAGCTATTTTTTTGGGTGCCATTATCTAGGTCTTCTTCCCACTTCAATCACTCTGTGTTACTCTATTCTTCCAGTCTCTCCAACCTTAGATCTTGAACCTATGAAGAAAATTTCTTAAAATGTGCCCTAGTTCTACAAACCCTAATTGGGATACTCCTTTCACAAGACGGCACCTTCTCTTACTTTTCCTAAGCCTGTGAAATCCCTTCCTCCTGGTTCACAAACTTGAACTGGTTACCCACGTTTCAATCTCTACAAATTTTTCTTCACACGGATCAGTTTCTTAGAAGCCCTAGTTTACAAAGGTACAAAAAGTGCTTCATTCTTCTTATACACAAAGTGAGAAATGAAGTGCCTCGACCCCTTTATTTATAGTTTTTCCCCTTTTAAGCATTAATTGCTACTTCACCTACCACTGTAATTTTTACATTTAATGTGGCTTTTTCAAACAAAGTCTGTCTTCTGCGCTTTTACTCATGCACCCTAACCTATGCAAATAAACAAAGTCCATCTTTAGCGCTCTCACTCACACACTCCAACCTATGTGAACAAACCTCTAACCTTCTGGTGCACAACCAAACCGACCTGACAGGAGACTCTTACACGCACGTACCCAGCGCCGAAGGAACTTATTCTGTCCTAATTTTTTCTCTCACCTACCTCGTGTGTCTTAATGCACTTTCTCCTTCTTAGTACGTGGAATCTTAAAGTAGATTTATCTTAACGCCAACCATCCCTTTTCCATATTTCTTCTCAATACACCTATTTCAACCAGAACATTCAACTAGTCTTTTTTACATAACTTCCTTGGCATTTTAACCATGTGCTCCTTCACATTACTCCATCCCACACTAAAAAAATGTGCGGTCCTCTGCACACTCACAGATTCTCAAAAAGTAGCAATAAGGTTACCGGCTCCCAAGGTGCAAAACAAAACAACAACACGAAAGGGAAACACAAGAAACGAAATGCATAAAGGAAAATTCTAAGCTAACTAGAAAAACTACCTTATTTATAAACACCAAGAAGACTTATTATAGTAGGGCTTCAGCCTACTCCCGTTGAAGTTTCCAAGAAGTTTCGTCCCATCCAACACTTGTAGCTGACACGTACACAAATCAAGGATGTACGAGATTGTGTAAGGACCTAACCAATGGACTTTCAACTTCCCAGGATGGCACAAAAACTTAGAATCATAAAGTAATACCATCTGCCCAACCTCAAACTTCTTATTTCTTATGTGGCAATCATGCCAAGCCTTCTGCTTCACTTTCTCTATTGTTTGGCTCTACCTGGCGAGTGATCGTCTCTCATCTAGCTTCATTAACTCCTCAATACTTTCTTCTAGCACTTTCTCATCAGCCAACCCTCCTGTGTGTGCTATTTTCAGAGAAGGTAACATGAATTCAACTGGTAGAATAGCTTCTGCACCAAACACCAACTAAAATGGTGTGGCTTTGTTCAAGCTTTTATAAGTTGTTTTGTAAGCCCATAACATTGTTGATATTTTTTCATCACAATCTTGTCTACTGACATCACAAGTTTTATTCAGGGTATGACTCAGTATTTTGTTGAATGCCTCCATGGTTCCATTTGCTTGTGGGTGATAGGGTGTAGTCTTGTGATGAGCCACCATAAACTCTACTAACAGGATCCTCACGGTCTCATTCAAGAAATGCATACCCCTATCACTGGTTAAACTCAAAGCACATCCATACCTCATGATAATATTCTCCCATGATAATCTTGCCACTGTGGCTACTGTGTAATCCTTAGTTGGGGCTACCTCTTACCACCTGGTCAGATAATCCATGAAAGTGATGACATAGCGTGACATAGTCCTATGCACCGCTGGTGTAATAGGGCCTACAAAGTCTTTTTTCCACTTCTCAAAAGGTTCCGCGCTAGGTATAGTTTGTAAAGGCATTTCATCTCTCTTTCCAAGCTTTCATATGCGCTAACAATGGTCACATGCTTTACAATAGTCTTTACAATCCTTGTATATGGTTTCCCACCAAAAAATTTCCATTAATATCTTATGCACGGTGGCATCACCTACATAATTCCCACCTGCACTCCCTCCATGATGGCGAGGTGCTCATGCTCCAATACACATCTGTGCAACACCTCATCACATCCCAACTTGTATAAGTCTCCACTAATCAAAAAGTATGGTGCGATGCATATGGCTAGTTGCTTCTTCTCTAAGGCCTTCATTCCTTCTAGCGTTACACCTTCCCTTAAAGTTACTGCAATCTCCTCCAAATCCAAGGGCACGTGCTGTAACCTAAAAAATTATGCATCTGGCATTATCTCCTCAATACTCTATGCGTCCTCCCTTGAATCAATTCTTGACAGATGATCAGGTCCACAATTGCTTTTCCCAGGCTTCACTACTACGGTGAACTCAAACTCTTGAAATAACAACACCCACCGACAAATGTGCCCTTGTAGAATGGGCTTGTTCACCAAATACTTTAATGGCATGTGGTCAGTGTAATACACAAAGGGAGTTGCCAGCAGATACTATCTAAAATTGAAAAGCGCGTAGATCATTGAAAATGCCTCGCGCTCAGTCGTGGTGTAATTCTACTCTACTAGTGTCAACTTCTTGCTTGCAAAACACAGAGGATGATCAACAATTCCTTCGCCTGGATATGTGAGCACTACTCCAATAGTGGTTCATGAGGAATCTACATGGACATGGAAGGGCTTTTCCCAAGAGGGAAAACGTAATATAGGTGCAGTGACAAGCCTCTCCTTTAATGTATCAAACACCCTTTGTTGGGCCTCTCCCCAATGAAAGGCACTTTTATGTCTAAGCAACTCCTCTAAAGGTGTGGTGATCTTGGCATACCCTTTGATGAATTTCCTATAATAACCCGTATGCCCAAGGAATCCATGTACTTTTCTCTGGCTAGTAGGTTCCCCTAACCTCACAATAACTACAACTTTAGTGGGATCTACCAGTAAGCCCTCCTTATATATGATATACCACAATAACGTGCCAAAGGGTGTAACAAATATGCATTTCTTTATATTGAGGGATATCCTCAACTACCTACACCTTTCAAACATTAACCTCAAACTGTCACAATGGTCTTTTACCAGATCATACACCATCCAATCATCCAAATAGACCTGAAGAAACTTATGGATGAAGTCCTGGAATGCTTGTATCACTATGCGTGTAAAAAAAACAAGCACATTCTTCAACCCAAAGGGCATGACCATATATGTAAAACTTCCCCAATCAGTGGCAAAAGTGGTCTTCTCCTAGTCTTCCTTCATAATCTAGACTTGGTGGTACCCTAAAAATCCATCCGTAAAGGAATAGATTTCGCACCCAGCGAATCCTTCCAAAATTTCTTCAATGAAGGGGTTTAGAAAAGGATCAATGACACAAACTGCGTTCAGCTCCTTATAATCTGCCCATCCTTCTTGATGCTGATTACCATCAGAATTATCCATTTGGATTACTCTATTGCTTCAATGATCCTAGAAGCTATCATTTTGTCTATCTCCTCCTTACCCTTTACACACAAATTGGGATTCATACTGTAGGGTCTCTTCCTAACTGGGCATGCACCATCCTTCAACTTTATTTTCATCTCCCCCAAGGAATGGTGAACACCTTTGAGCTCATGATACCCATGCGAGAATAAATCCTCAAACTCGAGTAGTAGATCAATGATCTTAGAGACTTCCTTCTTCGACCAGTAATCTCTAATAATAGCTTCCATAGGTTCTTCTCCTAAACCAATGTTAACCTTCTTTATCTTTAAGGGCTCATGATAGGTGTGCACGTGAGTATCAGCACTATCCACTACCTCGTGTGTCCCTACATAATGGCTAACATCTAAGCTTTCCACTTCCTTTCCATTAATCACATATACCAACTTCCCTTTCTCCTTTTCCAAACACGCGCGCTCAAGTTGTAACTCTTATGTTTCCTCTACTTCCTCTTCAAAGTGCACCTCCATACCTGGTCCACCTAGTAATTCCAATAGCCTATCCTCTACCATGGCACTATCCCCCATAGTAAGGCACTTGATACCCTATAAGGCCTTATCAACAGATGGCTTGGTACTCTTATACTCAAAGGCTTGAATGATATCAGCTACGAGCTCTTGCCAATTCCCTGTTTGGCAGTGTGTCTCTATATGAGTGTACCATGCACATGTGCAACCTTGTAGTGTAGAATACAACTTGTGCACACAGAGGAATAGTGGTAAAGATTTTGTTCCTTCTCTCCAGATCCTCTCACACTCATGGATATGGAAAGAGGCAGGATCCTTCCCATGGTAGTCCTTGATGGTGGTGGGCACGTTTCTCCTAGAGAATCTGATAGAGAGAAATTCTTAGCTCACACCATTCCAAAAGGCTCTCCTGATGTGTAGCCCACCACTATGTTGCTATACCAAGAAGGACATAACTTAGCATCCCTCTTCATTCCATCTCTTCCTTCCACTGAGCTTCCACCTCCTACAGAAAGATCTCAGGAAAGGCTCCTCATAAATACTTAGATAGCTCCTTTCCTCCTAGGCATCGAACTGTGCACGCCTTTTTCACCTTGGTCACCGACCCTCTCAACTGCCATCCTATCAATTCATAAGTCCCATGTGCCCAATTATCACATGATAGACTGGTTGTATCACTTATTGACTGAGCATCCTCAAACTGGATAACTTCTTTGGTAGGATGTATTATCTCTAGGTCCCTAATTGAGTGCACATATATCCTATCTAGAACTTCTTCCCCCAAAGGCTCAATATAGGGTGGTGACTTCCCATCACCCAGGGTATAATGACCCATTCCTCCTTATTTTCAAAGATGATGTACCCTTTGTTGAACCTAAGGTCCACATTGTTCTTGTAACACCATAGGTGCCAAAGTAGTGCTGGGAAATTGTCTTCCTTGGTGAGCACCAAGACTTTCAAGTCCCCAGTAAACTTAGATCCCTAGATAGTGATAGTTGCATCCTTCAAGACACCAATGGGCATCACCTTAGTCTTGTTTTTCATATACAACACATTCAAAGATGGTTGTAATGCAAGTCTTCCCATCTGATGCCATGCATCCAGAGTTAGAACATTAACCTCCACACCTATGTCAATGAGGATATTACTAAGGATCCATCCATCTACAACTGCATTCAATGTGATCTCCTTGTCATAGTCAAGGCTGTGAGGGGGAAGGTTTGCATGCAAGACCTACCTCTCACACTCTCCTCCGGTGCGTGGTACCTTTTCTCTCAACCATGACCCTAGCAAGGGAATGATATTCTCTTGCCTTAGCATTTTACACACCTCCTTGACCTCATCCAAGTCATCCCTTTGCACCTCGACTCTCCTCCTTGTTCTTCCCTCTTGAACTACTCCTTTAGACATTGGATTTCCCCTTCTAAGCTCCAAATGACGTCCATAGTGTCTTGATAAAATTCCTTTTGACGCGTGGGGTCTGGGTACTTTCCATAAACTACTTCCTCTCTTGAAACTAAGGCCCTCTGCCTTGGTATCTCTTTTGTGTGCGCAGCTTCTACCCTTGTTGTTACCAAGATAAGCTACAAACCTACATCCCGTGTTACTCGAGGCATCCACTGTGTGTCTTCCTTCTTAATACTGACCATTGCAGTGCCCTTGTCTTTCCGGTGCTGCTGATTCATGTGCTCAAATAATTCTGGGTACTCCTCATACTTATGCTTCTTTCCACACCACGAGCACTGCAACAAGTCTGGGCATTCTCATTTGTAATACTTTATAGATCCACAATTAAAACATGTTCCATGTAGGAACTCACTCCTTCCTCCTCCACGGATACCATAACCATGAAATCCTCCTCAAAAACCCCTTCTACGCATGCCTCTATCTATGCGCTCCTCATAAAGTACATCATCACACTTGGAACTATTGGAAATGTTGCTCTGGTGCACCCCATGATCAATGGACTCATGGATCTGATCAATGAGCATACAGTCCTTAGTGTCATGGGTTGTAGAGGTGCAGATCTTGCAGTAGTAAGAAACATTCTTCCGGATTGTGCGTTGTAGCAAGGGGCATCTACTTGCATCATGGTCCCCATGACAAATTTCATAGTCCACAGTTACAGCACATACCATCCTTTGAGGGAAATTATCCATGACATGCCCCTCTATTTCACAATCTATGCACTAGTATCAATACTACCAATAGCCTCGATGAGCAGAGCAACTTTCAACTCATCGCACGGGTCTATACAAGTTTTATGAGATAAGGCCCTTCGAAAAGGGGTGATCAATCCTTAAAAAAACCACTGAGCATGTTTTGAAGGGTGAATATCATATGATAATTTAGACAGGATAATTTTAAAGCGTGCATCATACTCCCGTACACTCTCTTCCATTCCTTTTTGAATCTCCTTCAAAGTGCTGATGCTCTTTTTTTCAAACTCGGGAATGTGGAATTATGCCAAGAATGCATTATTTAAAGTAGTATAATCCACTACTGTTTGATGAGAGTCATATTTTCTATACCAGCTATGTGCACGCCCCTGCAACATGGTTACAAACTAGCTAGCCTTCTACTACGGGGTTGTGATACCCTTTGCATGCCATAGCAGTTCACACTTGTGAACATGCTCTATAACATCCTCAATGCCTTTTTAATCTGGCAAGTGTAATGACATCTCAAATAATACTTGGGGTGGTAGTTGGGGCCCCTGTCCTCCTGAGCCAAAGCCTTGGTTCCCTCAGGTGTTTTCTTTGTGGCCAGATCCACCAGGTCTTATGCCTCCTGAGCCACCAGATCCACTAGAACCGCTGGGTCCACTAGGCCGTGTGCCCTCTGAGCCACTAGGTCCTATAGTAGTTGTGCCAAGCGTCCCTAAAATTTAACTGAACTATGTGTATATGGTCTATGATAGTGCCCCGCTACCACTACTGTACCCCGCGCCACTCCCAGATGTGAGACCAAAGGATTGTACACTTGCTTCTTGTCCAAAGAATCCTCTAAATACTAGAATATGTGTAGCCATAGAAGGGGGAACTGAAAAATTGTACCTCCTAGGCACAGATCTTTCACTTCTACTGATATCAACTAGGTCAATAACACTTCTTCCTAGTTCTAGAAAACCAAGCACCAGGTTTTGGTCACTGGGTGGGTTCATATATGTGCTAATGACTCTCCTTTCTCCATGCAATGAACTCTCACCAGAAGCCAAAGGGGTCTCTCTTATGCATTTACCAAGATGGGGTAGCACAGACTGCTTAGGTTCCATGTCCTCTACGTGAACCTCAACTCCTTCCTGCAACATTTGTCTCCATAAATCCATCACACTTGCAGCCTCGCGTGGTCTAGAAATCTCCCTTTCACACACTTCACTATACTTCAGCCTTCTCTTCTCCCTCTCTTTCTCCATCATAACATCTGCCATCTTCCTCCATCCTAGCTTCCTTTCCCAACACTCTGAATGGTTTAGCCGGCCATTGGGAATGCCTCTAAACTCATGGTAACCATTAATATCTTCACAGCCAAAGGGACAAGATGTAGAAAATATCCTCTGGGATCCCGAAGAAACTTAAACTCGGAAACCTCTGGACAAGAATATGTGGAAATGGCATACTCCATAGTGTAGCTAGCTAGGACTCCTTTCCACCAATGATCTACAGCATGGGTCCACATCATATCTGCATCCTGTAGCCTCTGGTAGTCCTCTTGGGTCCACACACACGATCCATAACACCAACTTGATCTAGATGCATAGGGTGAGAGCCTTTCATATAGTTCTACTAGGAAGCATAAGAAAAAAGTCTCATACAGATCATGGTAGAGGTTCTCTTCTACCCATCTACGTGCATCAAACTTAGGTCCAGTGCTAAATATCTAAGAAAATTCATCCTCTATGCTCTTGAACCATGATTCAACACTTTCCAGAGCTCACCACTCCATCATTACTCAAGACATAGATCATGATGCATGCTAAATCCCACTACAACTTTGAAAAGTGGGTCCTGGCAATGGAACCAAGATGTAGTAATTTTTACTCTTATCACAAAATAAATGAATCCCATGCACGTTCGGCCTATCACCCAGCAGATGATGGGCACTCGCCCGAGGCACACATGGGTACCGAGTCTCTCTTTTATGTGAGTTAAGTGGGAATTATCATCTATTATTTGCATGGTTAAGAGACTTAAAGAGGATTTAAGACATACAGGAACCATAGAGCTCAGAATGGCCTCTAGATCCTTGCAGCCATTCCAGAAAAATAGTACTTAACAAACTATATGACTTGTATCATAACAGAAGGAAGTATACAAACATTCATACTTAGCATTAACATAAATGGAAGAGAACCATGAAAAATATGTATGTATCAAAACCATTGATATTCATAGTCATATACCGGTAACCTCATTACAGAATGTCATAGAGAAGTAGGCTACAACCATGCATTACAACTAGAATAATGGAGCTATACCACTAAAAAGAAAAATTATAGTCCCCATGACAATACATTCTTTCCCAAATGCAAATACCCACTAACAGAATCCTTGGTGGTATTTATACAGAGCTCCTCCCACTCTCTTCTTCTCCATCATTTACTCTATAGGTGCTTGTATTTATAGCCTTTCTGGACTGCCAACTCATCCTTCAGCGCCCTTAGATCTGATGCCAAGTGTCTGAATGTGGTCCTCCATGCGAGCATGCTCCTCCAGGCCTGAGCTTTGCACTTTATACCATGATTTTCCTCTAGAAGCTCTGCATGCTTCTTCTTGGGCCAACTTGTCATCAAGCTGACACCTTATCCACGCACAGTCGGGTCATGCTTTTCACATGTTCTGTCCCAAATGTCCAATTTAACTAAGTCCCAAACCCTTGGTTCTATCTGTGCATATCACACACCCCGTGGGCTTCCTTAAACCCTTCTCTTAAACCCTCCTCTGAGAAATTTTTCCTTTCTTGCCCTTCCTTAACTAGGACCTTGTGTGCCTATGTGCTTTTTGCACTTAGTCAATATTTTAGGGGCCCAACAACAAGAAAATTCATCAAATTCTCCAGATACAGCAGAAGAGGAAGCTTCTACTCCAAGGTATATTTATAGAAAAATGATACATGAGAATCAAGATATTCTGAGTGAGAGCTTGGATGAAGAAGTTGAACCCCAAGAAAAAAAAACAAAAAATGTCAAAAGAAAGAGGAGAAACTGGAAAATTGGAAGGAAATTCCAATTCGAATGGGTTGTAAAATATCTGTTTATTGAACCTATGTACACTAAGAATGGTAATTATGTTCCAACACAATGTTGATGCAAAATATGTGGTTGGAAACAAGGAAAGGATCACACGATGCAACTCAAACTGGACACAATTAAAAAACATTGTGAGAAAAATATACATTTCCCAAAAGCAAAAGGATGGCAGCATAGTCAGAACATATAAATGGTCCAAAGATGAAAAATATTTTCTACATGTCAAATATGCAGAAGAATATGAAAAGGAACAAAAACATACGAAATATGTGAATGAAAAAGGTGGGGCCATAGTAGCAATATTGAGCAAAGCTATGGAGATAGAAATGCTTGCAAAAAGTATTCAATTTGCTACCGTATTCCATATATTGAAAAGGGGAAGACCGATGTCATATTTCAGAGAAAATTAAATTTTGTATTAGGTTATTGGTCTACAAAATGTTCCTCAATCTCATTGGTTAGATATCATCAGCTAGAAAATTACAAAATTTCTATCTCTTGTAGAAAAGGAGGATCTGAAACTGTGTGTTCAAAAGGCTAAGTATATTTCCCTTTCAATAGATGAGGTCACTGCAGTTGATAATACTTAATGGATTTGTATTCATGTTTATACATTTGCTAATGAAATAAGAACTCCACACCTGTTATCTATTCTTAAAATGACTGAGAATTGTAATTCTGAAAATATTTATAAATTGGTGGTCTCAAATCTGAAGGATGTCACCATAATGGATGACTTTTCCATTGCAAAAAATATTAGTTTGTGTCGGAACCGATTGTACAGTTGTAATGTAGGGAGATAGAAATGGTCTTTGCGTTAGAATTAAAAAAAAAATTGCTTCGTATATGGTTATTGTCCATTGTATGTCTCACATAATGAATCTGGATTACAAAATTGTGAGCACATTTGAAAATGTAGCTAGAGTGGAGGAATTAATACGTGAGTTGCATGCTTATTATTCTAGCAGTCTAAAGAGATTTTTAGAATTTCAAAAATTTGTAATTGGATTGATAGAGGGAAAAATCTTCTCAAAGATGTAGATACCAGATGGATCTCTATGTATGAACCTGCCTATGGAATATTTTATGAATATCCTTCATTGACAAGATTTATGTATAAATACCGCAGGGATGTAGATAAAGCTAAAGATCTATTGTGTCATCTAACAAATAAAGAAACTTTAATCACACTTTGCTGTATTTTTCCCATGTTGAGGTAGATTAATATCTTAACAAAGCATGCAAAAGATTGTTCTTTCTACATAACAGACTTCATAAGAATCAAAAGACGTGTGTGATGGAGTCTCGAAATTTTATATATTTCTAATGGGAGTTTTTAGGGTGCTACTTTTCAAAACTAGAATGCATTGTCAGATTTGAAAAATATCAGGTGCTTCTTAAAATACAATATACATGATCATCTTTTTATTACAACACATGTAAAGGATATTCCACTTCATACGTTCCAAAAAAGAGTTGATATGGCTATCTCGGAAATAGGAGAAGTAAAAGTGACACGAAATTTATATGATGCATTATTAATGGAAACTAGGAATAAGTGGAGAAAGATATCTGAATCATTAGCTAAAGAGATCCAGGAAAGATTCAAAAATGATAAAATTATTGAAGCAATGGGAGTTGTAAATCCACAGTTTTGGAATTTGTCTAGGGGCAAACCTTATACATCTATCAGTCTTTTTTTTGTCAAAAACATGAGTGTTCTAACGAACCATTTCTCTAAGACTGAAGAGATAAACAAAGTTTATATAGAAGTTATTTTACAAAGAAAAATAATTAGTTCCTAGTCAATGGATTTTGCTAATACTATGATAAGGCAAGTTCAGCTTCTAAAAAACCCACAGGATTATGGTGCCATCAAAAGGATTTGGAAGGATATTTGTTCCAGTAGTATTTTAAGTGAAGATTTGAGCGAGTATATTAAGTTGTATGAACTCTTTCAAACTATGATTTTGGGTTTTGTGGAAGATGAGAGGGTTTTCAGTGCACTATCCTATTTAACATTGAAAGTTTGAAAAAAATTGGACAAGAATCTAGAAATTTGTCTGAGGTTGTATGTATCATGTTACTCAGTGGATTCTTTCCCTTATGATAGTACATTCACATTATGGAATTCACTAGCAGAAAGAAGAGGAGTTAGCGATATTATGTCTGACCCAGGGGATTGAGACACATCCGCAGATCATACTATAGTTGATTTCCAAGACACGAATTAAAGTGTTGATCCAGGAATGTTTCAATTCACATACATTTCATTACATTAATTTAATGTAATAAATTATAAATATTGATGTATTTCATATAGAGATTGCAACTTTCAATAAATGTAATATTAAATATTTGTTTTTTATATTTGGTTTTTAAACTAAAATAAGAAAATATCTGTCTTTTATATTTGTTAATTGATTTATTTTACATCTGCAAGAAATCAAAAACGTAAATATTTTAAATAAAGAAAATCAAGTAAATTTAAGCAACATTTACGTAAACAAAGAGACAGAAACATCATTTGTATTATGTAGAAATCAAAAAACAATATATAGTTATAATTCAAATTCCCAAAGTATTGTTGAAATGGTTATCTCATGTGGCGGATTACTTTATGAAGAAAAGTACAAATTCATAAAGCATTGTTGGCCAATACAATTACAAAAAGGGGGTTTTCAATACATTTCAAATCTTCCAGACAAGTTTTTTCATATAAGGACATATTACGAAGTCATCCTCTTTTCTGCCTATGATTCATAGTTGTCCTTACATCTGCCTCATGAAATAAAAACACAAAAAAAATGGCTGGCCACTATCTTTTAATTCCTACGCCAGTGTAGGAATTGTGACAAGACACCTGTCACATGGTGAACTTCACTAACATATTGTCAAATATTTTAGACAAGTTATGTCATATAAGGACACATTATGAGTCATCCTCTTTTTTGCCTATGATTCTGAATCATAATTGTCCTTATGTCTGCCTCACGGAATAAAAACAAAAAAAATTGTTGGCCACTATCTTTTAATTCCTACGCCAATGTCAGAATTGTGACAACGCACCTATAACATGGTGAACTTCGCTTACATATTGTATTTCTTATGTAGCAGGAGAAGCTTGATCTTATTCTTGTGTTAGAGGTGGATGAATCTTTTTTGTTTGTAAAGAGCTATCTGCTATTACTCCTGATGCTTGCAAATCTCATGCAGCGGTATTGATATTTTAAAGAATATTCAGTTCCTCCCTTGCTACGTCTCCTGTTATCAAATGTTTTGCATATGCGTTTGTATTTTCCTTCAGTAATACTTCTAGATCCATCTTATGCTCCTTGATTATTCTTTTCAATGTATTATTTTGTTTATTTATTACTATCAGTTTTTCCTTCAACTGTACAAATGAATTCAGGCTTTTGCGGGAATTCTCTAAATGTGCTCCAAAAAAGGTTTCTTCTTTCTTTAATTTTTCATATTTTCCTGCAAAACAGAAATAAAAAAATTTAGTCTATTAGATAAGTTAAACAAATATATTACAGTGCTTATAATATTAGGATTTTGCATGTAAAACATAAATCCCACTCACCATAACTTTTTCTTGTTCAACATTTTTTATTAAAACATTTGTCTTGTCTTTTTCCCATTTTTTGTAGTAAGCATGTGCTTTAGCATTCAGATTCTCCAACTTGTTTAACATTATGTATATAATTTCATCGTTGTAATTATTAGTATAGGAAATTTTCCTTCAATGATCTTTATTTACCAAAACGTCATGCCTTTCTGGTTATCTCTCTATGGTAGTGAACAATGAATTAATTTGAGCATGATTATGGTATCTTATATTTATTTCTTTTATCAATTTTTTTCTCTCCTCTCCCAAGACCACACAAAATCCACATAAGACATTACAACCTCTTGAATTTTTTCCCCCATACCATTTGATATCATATTTTCTAATATAAAATGTGTCTTTTCATCATCTGTTTATGGAGCATTTGATGGAGGAGAAGGAGAGTCAATATCTTGTACATCATGCTTATTTTTGTTGTTGTGGTTGAGGCAGAGTAGATTGAATCATATCATGAGTGTCAAAATAGTTTCCCTTATCAGTATAACCAGTATCGAAGCCCAAATACTCCTCATAAAGGGTGATGTTGTTGAAAATTTGTGAGACTGTTACACTTAAAACACCTCCTAGCGAGAGTCCTGGAAATTATTATCTTGTAGGATGAACTATTCTAGCTGATTTTGTAGGAAACCTTATATTCTTGCCTGCAGATCTTCTTTTTGTTTGGACTGAATATGTTGGTAGTTTGGTGGAATCCTTGCAAGTGGAATGTGCCTCAAAATATATATTACTTGCAAGATGCAAAAAAAAAACTTGTTAGAATCCATTATACGGTTAGGCCTTGTAAATTTTAAAAAGTAGTAACGTAATAAAACACGTTAAATATTAAATATTACAATTTTACCTTGCATGTTTGGAGACGCAAGTGTAACATTTTGATATTATGCATTAGAATGAGTTTGATCATCATCACCCATTTCAATAGTTTCTGAATACAATAAATTTAAAAAGGAACAATAGAAATATTTAAATACAATACTACCTACATAATCTATATTAGTTGTATGAATTAGTTAATTATATCAATAGAAAAATTCATACCTGTAGTTAAATGTGATTGTAGACATGATGCATATAATGACCCCCCTAGGTCACTTTTGATGAGGAGGTCTTACTGGTGTTGATTATGCTGAATCCATGTCAGAATCAAAAGAGACCTCTGCAGGGGCTTTTCCTTGAGCAATTTCCTCCTTATGAGTTGTTGTAGCAATAATTCTTGTTTGTAATAGAAAATATTACAATTAGTATTTTATTTAAAAATATTGAATTTGAAATCGTTGTAACAAGAAAACTGTAAAAGTAACAATTACCTATTGTTATTCAAGAGTTAGACGAATCATTTTATCATTGATTGCAGTTTGAATTTTAAATTTTTGAAATTCATGGAACGCTTCCTAATAGAAAGCAATAATAAAATTGCAACAAGAGAAAACAGTCTTGGATTTATCAGATTGATTAGTATTGAGGGCACATGAGACATTTATTTTTATTCGATTAGAAAAATATGTGCACCAATCAAATTTTTAACATGCTAGTGTCCGTAATAAATATTGAACTACCCAATATGGAATGTCTACAGATATTCCCTATAATATAATCCCGACCTGAAAAAGTGATGCAACTGCAAGAAATAATTGGTTTGTAATACCTTGAAGAAGTAGGCCTCGTGATGAATGATTAAGAAGAGCTGCAATAAAAGAAAAAATGTTAGAGGATTGGGTGGTGGAAAAATGTTAAGAGAAAAATAATTTGAAAATAATTAACTTACCATCAACATGCACACTGTAATAAGACTCTAAAACAAATTTATCTTCGTCTATGAGGACAACCTTTGTAGTAACAAATGGCTTATTTACGAATAGTAACCCAGTTAACCGATGTACATCTACGAGCTCAATTGTGAATGAAATTTGATGATGTCTCAGATGCACCAAGAGAATAGAAAATTTTCCATCATTCTTATTGTAAGAGGCGAGAAGGTAATCAAACACTGAAGTATCAGTATCGAATTCGGACATGTCCACAAGCCCAGTAAATTCTAATTTTTTGAGCCAATCCTTTTATTCTTCTTTTTCTTTCATAAGGGCTACATTCTATGTGCAAATGATATTTTTGTATTGGAATTTGGGTGTAGGAGTAGATGTGGTGCTTTTCATTGTTGAAATTTGGAAGAACTTTGAAAAATTGGAGAGCTCAGAGCACTGAAAATTTTCGTAGAAAAGTGAAGAAATGAATGTTGTAGGGGTATTTATAGGGTTTTGAATGGGTAAAAGGACGCATGGTAGAAAAGTATTGGCTAGCCAAGGTGGTCATCTAACCCATAATTAATTAACCCATCCAAAACTTAGTCATCCAACTATTAGCCATCCAACCCCTCAACTAACCAACCCACCGTCTAACCATTTTCCGTCCAACTCCCTAACCATCTAATCCACCAACTGCCCAACCCACCTACCCAACCCTTATCCATACAACCCCTCTACCATTCAAGGACTTTAACTATCCATCCCACCCAATTAACCCCAATCCTTCCAACTCCCAACCTTCCTACCCACCCATCCAACCCCCCAACCGACCAACCATCTTGTCCAACCCCATGCCCAACCAACCCACCAGTCCAACCCTTACCCATCTAACCTCATATCCATCCAACCCTTTTCCATCCAACCTTCCTATCCAACCCACTCATCCAACCCTTCACCATTTATTCAACCCGTCCAACCCACTCGTCTAACCCCTTAACCATCCAACCGACCCGTCTAACCCCATAGCCATCACACCCATTCGTAAAAACATTATCCGTCCAACATTCCCGTCCAACCCTTTGACATCCAACCCACCCATCCAAGCCTTAGTTGTCTAACCCTTAATTGCCAAACCCCTCAATTTTCAATAGTCTAACCCACCTGACCAACCTTTCCACCTAACCTGTATGTTAACCTTCTCGGCCTACTTTGCTAAACCACGGAAAATTTCTCTCTGTGATATTGCCTTTCCACGAAACATTTATTCATGAATTCGCCAACGATTCGAAATTTAATTTTTGAGATTCGTAAATATTTCTACACTAATTTTTCAGAGGGACATTCTTAAAACAAACCCTTCCTCCAATCTCTCACAAACCATCACTTCGCCCACACTTTCTTTCACCATTGTGCATGGAAAGGCTTTGGATTTGGTTTTTCTAAACAAGGCCTTCATACCGTCATTCCATGTACCACCCATAAAGAAAAATATCACAGTGGAATTGGATTTATCAAACCTTATTCCAATAAAACCCACATCAACCTCATTGAGGATGACAAACCTTCTCCATCCCATTCACCAACGTCACCACCTTCACTCATGGAGTCCATGGATACTGAATCTATTCCTCCTAACCTTTTTTTTTCGTGAACATAATTTCCCTGGGAACTCTGACTTATCAACGCAGTGGCGAGGCTCCCTCTTCTCTTCCCTTCCTATATTCTAACATGATCAATGATGATACACCTTCTATTAACATCATTCAATGTCAGGACAATGAGTCTATCCTCACCTACCTTGGTGCGGAAGATTCTTATATTCACTAGTCATTACCTTCTGAGACATAAACCATGTTGAATGAATCCGACAATCAAAGTCAATATTAACACTCAGGATGACCCACACATTCTAAATATAGGCCAATATTTAGATGCCACTAAACATGAAGCTTTTACTTCTTTCCTCCAGGATCATGTAACGTGTTTGCTTGGTCCCTATGCTTGATATGACCGGTATTGACCCAAACATTGTGGTGCACAATATCGTAACCATTCCTGAATCCAAACCTGTAAAACAGAAGCTGTACAAAATGCATCCTCCCATTTCCCTTCTTGTCAAAGAGTAAATTCAGTGCCTTCTCTTAGTTTCCTTCATCCTACCCATTGACTATCCCTAATGGATTTCTAACATTGGTCCTGTCACAAAAGAGAGAGAGGGACTTCACATTTTCACATGGATTTCTATGACCTCAACTTACTTTTCCCCAAAGATGAATTTCCTCTACCAGGTATTGACCAACTAGTTGATCTCACCGCTGGTCATGAGATGTTATCACTCATGGATGGTTTCTCAGGTTATAACAAAATATTACTCACTCCATAAGGATCAACACAAAACTTCCTTCATCACTCCTTGGGGGACCTTATGCTATCGAGTCATTCCTTTTGGCCTTAAAAATGTTGGTGCTACATATCAATGGGCTATGAATTATATCTTCCATGACATAATGCATCACATATTGGAAGATTACGTAGATGACCTTCTTGCCAAATCCAAACATCGGGCTAAACACCTTACAGTCCTTAAGGTCATCTTTGACACGCCTCATCAAGTATTGTGTTCACCTTCAACCTAAGAAGTGTGTCTTCACTATGTGCTCTCAGGAAAGCTCCTTGGTTTCATCATTTCTTTGTGTGGCATAGAAGTCGATCCTGCTAAAGTAAAGGCTATTCTCGAAATGCCTCCACCTACTAATCTTCTGCCAACTTTGAAGTTTGCATGGTAAGTTGCAATCTATTCGTTGGTTTATTTTGCAACTTTCTAACCGCTGCTAACCATTTCACCACCTCCTCAAAAAGGACATCTCCTTCAAATGGGATGATGAATGCCACAAAGCCTTTGATGCCTTAAAACAATACCTTCTCCAACCACCAGTGCTCATTCCTCCTAAGGATGACCAACCCTTTTACATGGTACATTTCTGCTACTAATCATTCCTTGGGTGCCATGCTGGCTCATCGTGATGAGCAACATAGGGATAAAGTGGTTTATTACATAAGTTGTACTCTTTTAGACTACGAAACTAGGTACACCCATGCCAAAAAATTTACTTAGCCTTAGTTTTTATCACCACTAAACTTCGTCATTACTTACTCAACCACAAAACCTTTTTCATCACTAATACTGACCCCTTACATTACATGTATACCAAACCCTACCAACATCAATGTGTTGCATGCATTGGCTCATGCTTCTCACAGACCTTGACCTCGAATTCATCCATCAAAAATCTATCAAGGGCCAAACCATTTCTGACCAACTTGTAGACACACCCCTTTCCTGAAATCAACCCTCTAACTTTGATTTTGCTAGACGAATCCATTACTACCCTCTTTTTAGATGATACCGTTTACCAAGTGACCTTATTCTTTGATAGTTCCAAATGTCAGTGTGGGGTGGTGTAGGCGTTATCCTCATTCCTCTTGATGGTGAACCTATTCCTTTATCTTTCAAACTAGATTTTGATTTCACTAACAATTTCTTCGAATATGAAGCACTCGTATTAGGGCCTTCAAACCACCATTGCCCTAGATGTCAAATCAATTAATATCTTTGGTGACTCTCAACTAGTTGTAAAAAAAGTCAATGGTATATACCAGTGTCGTAATGAAATACTCCAAAAGTATAAACACCATGTTGACATACTTCTGACTACCTTTGACCGTTACGAACTTCAAACCACCCCACATTCTACTAATAAATTTGTAGATACCATGGCCTGTCTAGGATTCTCAGATACCCGCTTTTCCTTTCGAATCCAAAATATTTGTCACAATACAAAGGTTACAATCACCTTCTTATTTATCTTGAGATGTCAACTCTGTCGGAACCTTACACATGACCACTTGATCTTTGGTATAAGCAGTTTGCAGACTACCTTTCCCTTTCCATTCTACCTCCTGATCTTACTCGTAATGGACAACATGCCTTTATTAAAAGTGTTTCTCGCTATGTCATCATGGGTGGTCTTATTTATAAATGCAGCTTCAACGGTATTCTCTTACGATGCCTTACAAGTTTTGAAATTCCCTACACCATCAAGGAAGTTCATGACGGAATTTGTGGAGGTCACTTTAGTGGCTTAGTTGTCACTAAATGCATTCTTTGCCTAGGATATTATTGGCCAACCCTAAACCATGACTGTTGTGACTATGTCAAATGTTGTGTGAAATGCCAGCAACATGCTAATCTTCATCACACACCTAGTCATGCCTTACAGGTCACGCGAGACCTTTGGCCTTTCTCTTAATGGGGTTTGGATCTTGTCGAAGAGATCAATCCTCATTCTTCACAATGCCATCAATGGATTATAACTGCTACTGAATACTACACTAAATGGGTAGAATCCATCCCCCTCATTTCTACAAAAGTTGAGAAAATTTATGAATTCATCAACCATCACATTATTTTTCAATTTGGTGTTCCTCACCGTCTCATCACTGATAACGGCAAGCAATTCAAAAACAAAACCCTATGAAATATTTGTGATGATTTTGGCATTCAACTTAGTTTCTCTTCACCTTACTACCCACAAACAAATGGCCAACTAGAATCCACCAATAAAACCTTGAACAAAATTTCTTATGAAAGTAGTTGACGATACAAGGAAGGATATGGCATACGCACATTCCTTTCACCTTGTGGGCTTACTGCACTAGTATTCACACTTTGACTGCTACCACACCTTTCTCTCTGGTTTTTGGTATCGAGGTTTCCTTACCTCTCGAAGTCTAGATTCCATCTCTCTACATCTCACTCCAAGACATGCTCAAAGATGATGACTTTCGCCAGGACCGTTTGGCACAACTTGAGTTATTAGATGAACGTCATCTCAATGCTCTTGATCATCTCCAAATCTACCAAAATACATATCAAATGTTCCTATGAAAAACATGTCCATGAGGGAACTTTCTAGGTTGGTGACCTCATGCTGAAGGAAAATCAACATGTAACCAAAGAAGAGAAAAGTAAACGGGGAAAATTTTCTCCTAATTGGCTTGGACCCTATATCGTTACTCATACCTATGGATCAGGTTCTTATTGTTTGTCTTCACTCGAAGGTAAACCTGAACCTTAACCCCTGAACACCTTGCATCTTCAACCATTCTATTATTGAATCAAATCCTATATCACCTTCTATATATTTTAAGCTCACCCCTTGAGCACCCTTCACCTTTCATATTACCTATTCTTGCGGTCAACGACTAAACCAAAATCATGTGATTACCTGTCACCTTTCAGCCTTATCTTCAATATGAGTACCATGGCTCTACTCATGACATGATTTTCATGGATACTTTTCATCTTTTTCAAGATGGAATCCCATGGTCGTTCATCACTTGAAACCATCTCTCTTATAGTTAACCTCTATGTGCTATGGTTTTTGTCTTCTCAACAAGAGCCTAATCTCCCTCTATAGTCTTGTCCATGACTTAAACATCCAAAAAGAAAAATAATTTCAAAAATAAAACCGGATTCAACTCCTTGAGTCAAAATTCCAGCAACAAGATGACTCCCTCAAAAGGGACATCTCTTCTCTCTATCTCGCCACTATAAATAGACTAATCCCTCAAAGGAATAGCTTTACAAAGTTATTACAAAAATAAAATAAAATATTTAGAAGCTTCCCACATCAATCAGCTTCCCAAATACCTCAAGGAGATAATATACTCATCCCACATAGACTTCCCGGATTGATCAGTCTATCAAACACAAAAGAAAAAAGAGAAAATGATAAATTTTTCATCATGGACTTGCCTATTTTGATCTTGGGTCTCTTACCAAGTAGGCTTGCTATCTTACACCAAGTTACGCTAAAACCAACCATTTTCACCTCATTTCCTTTTCATCCTAATCTCCTACCTTCTTCAAGGGACTTGCCTCAAAACTGACATTTTGTGATCATGTGATTCTCTTCACCCTTAGCATGGTCAATCATGGAATGCATTTAGGGCCTTATGTTCATAAGCCCACCTTTAGTATGGTAGACTTGTTCTGGTTATTCTAATTAGGAAAATATTTTAGTCACCTCTTACCCTTCACCTTCTTCACTACTTGTTGATTTCCTATACAAGGAGTAGGCATTAACACCTACACTTTAAAAGTTCCTCTTTCACCAACAACACCATGACTAACTAGCCTACACCCCAACCATATCTAAAATGACCTAAACATAACCATGCCTAAATGACCTAGACCTAATCATCCCTAAAACCTACCAAACCATCCCCTTACCTCATCTTATTCTTCCCTAGCTTATGGGAGAACTACATCATCCTGAGGCCCCTTTTCACCGGGGCTATGTAGGAAGCACTCTAAGGGCATGGGGCCCTTGGAGGTTATCTCGGCCACTCTTTACCCTAACCCATTTTCCCCCATTTTTCTATTAACATTCTACCTTACTTAGTTTCCATTTTTCACAACACTTGGAAGTTAAACAATCAACAAACATACATACCTATGATTTTATCACATCATCAAAACATCCAATCAATCATTTCATATTTCCATGACATCCAATATGAAAATTTACACCATAACATACATATACATCATCATTTATTTTCCATACTACTAAAATTAGAAATTAAATCAAACCCAAAGACATGACCTTGACTACCTAACTCACCTAGAATTCACCATGCATAACTCACCTAGAATCTACCATGCCTAACTCACCTTGACTCCACCATGCCTAAATGATCTAGACTCATATATGCCTAATTAACCTAATCCATTCATGCCTACATGACCGCAACTCCACCATGCCTAATTCACTTAGTTTCCATCCATACACAAATAACAATGGAAATTAAAACACAAGTACATCATCCATACCATAAATCTCATCATCCATAACAATGAAAGTTTGTACATCAATACAAATGTACACCAATATAAATACATATAAGTATCTCAAATCTCTCATGTACATCCTTACCATCTTTAGCACGCAGGCCAGTATATGATCAAAAATATAAAAAAATCTCATGTACATCCTCACTATCTTCAGTTTGCAGGATAGTATATATATCAAAATCTCAAAAAATAATAATCGTGCCAAGTGACTAATTATCACCCAACCTAAGACCCTCAGGGCCAGTCTCATATGTCTCCTCCTCTCTTTTTACCCACCACCCTTCCAGCATCTCTCCACCCTCCATGGGTCTCAGTCTAGTCTCCGCCTGGCCCGCAGCTAGGTCTGATGATCTGAAAATAATCAAGTTTTTATCTACCTGATCTTGGACCCTTGTAAGCTTTAAATATTTGCCAACAATTTTCTCCTTTTAAGTAATCAATTTAAAATTAATGCAAGATAATAAACACAATTGCAAAAATGATTGATTACGGAGTTCGTAAATTGCCTACGTCTATGGGTTCTTTCAAACCATTCCACTAGTCAAAACTTGTAAGTTACAATAGTACTTTCACAAGAAAACCTAATGGAAACTATTTAGAACCTACTTAGAAGCATAACCAAACCTTCAAAAGACAAGGGTGAAATATAGCACCTAAATTCCCCTTTCCTGGCATATATGACAAGCTCTATGGCACCAAATCCACTATTTGGAATCCTCTGGTTCTCGATCAGCCTTCCAGACGCTTCGTAATTCCCTATGACACTCCGGTCGATATTCCAGGCTTCATAATAATTTAGTGTGGAACTATGGGCCAACTACGTAGTATTAATAAATCCTAGCCATAATAATTTTAATTTATTATTTCCTAAAAAATAATAGGTCAATAACAATTAAAATAATAATGCCTAAAGAAATTAGGACTTTACACAACTATGTCGTTGACCTGAAATCTAACTCTCCTCTTGGCTCGATCTCCGCCTTCCAAGCTCTAGGAATGAGCTTCCAAGTTGTATGTTGTGTGTCCATTACAAAGAAATGGGTTCCCTATTTATACCCAAATGGGGCCCTGAAATAATGAATTTACAAATTATCTAAGGATAATATTATCCTATCCCGTAGCATGTAAAGTGGGATAATTTCCCATACTGGGCAGACTTAACATAATAATTGGTATAAAATCCCCACATTAGCCTCCTCTAATAATTTCCATGTAATGTGGATGCATTTTGAAAATGTTTTATCCCACATTAGGTGGGGAGGATATTTGTTTAGGCTTAATAAAGCCTTTTCCATGCAAACATAGTGGTCAAAGGACCACTTGAGACTTAACCGCCCCACCTCCTTATCCTCTCCATGTGGAAGCTTCCATGCATGGCCTTTGCCCCACTACCGCTTCATCATCACATGGTCCTTAGCATGTGTATTGGGTTTGGCATATTTGCATGGGTGGTTGTATTAATGTTTAAACATTAATATGTGGAGGTTGATATATATGTGTGATTTGTGGCATAATGCATGGCATTTGGAAATAATGTGTGGCAAATAATTTCAAAGTAATATGAAATTTGACCCACATAAAGTATGATGAAATAATACCACCTATCAACATGCAATTAGAAAATCAAACTCATGGTGGAAAGCCACATAGTGGCTTGTGGACCCACCACGTCAACGATAAACTAGTCCACACAACAGCCAGGCTCCCCTCCGTTAAAAAAAAGTTGAGCCTCTTATCACGGCCACCAACTTTTATGCCTGTCGAATACTGGAGGTTGCAAAACAACAAACGACTCCCTTTACATTTTTTCCATGTGTCACAGTACCTTTGGTCCAATTTTGACCAGTTGACCAGAGTTGACTTTCCTGTTGACTGAACTTTGACCGGACATAACTAGAGCCCCCGATGTCTATTTTTTGTGTTCTCACAATCGATGGAAATTTGTTGCAATGATATTATACACTAACACATTTTAGGGATGTTTAGGGAACTTTTGATATCAAAAATGTTCCCCTGATCATCTGACCTCCTTGAACTAGTAGCCTCGCCCTGACCCTATCTCTTGGCTTGCGGGCCCACTGTACTCTCTGCACTATGAGTGTGGGATCTCATCCTCTCACTCGATGATTATTGTTCCCTTTACTCTACATAGGAGGGGACATGTATCCCGACAGTCGTCAGGTGATCCTGGTAATACTACGCCTCATTTAGGGCATCCCTGAACCTCGCTGATGGCACTGTCTAGGGTGGTGCCATAGGTCTCACAACAACCTATGAGCTTTGTCCTATAAGGGCTAGCCTCGGAACCTATACTATGTACCCTATCCTCCTCCATGTACTATGAGAGCCTGTCTCACTATTGCCTGTGGAGGTGTCTACGCTGTAACATAGGCCTATAGGGCCACAATCTAAACCTGTGAAATGGCCAACTAACCATGAAAACCTGTTATATGTTCCTGTAGGGATGTTACCTATTCCTCATCTTCATCACCACCCTGTGTGGGAACATGTCCCTATGTAACTTGGGCTTACAGGGCTACCACATGTGCATGTAAAGTGGAAACATGTGTCTTTGATCTTGTGGGCATCTCCTACAATACTTTAAGCTATGTCTGAAGGGTGGCCACTTGGCCCTACAAGGTATCTTGTTGTACCGTGATAGTATCTAAGTCATAATTCCCTAGCCTTGATGGTTCCTCCTATAGCTATGCTAGCCACCAATACCTATATCAGGTTGTTACCCCGATGTCATCAATCTGCCTATCCACCACCTGCTCCTTCTACCCTATTGGCACATTCGGTTGTGGTAGAGGCATAGGCCTCTCCACGTCATCTCTCATGTACTGTGGAATTGGTGGAGGAACTCTTGTGGCAGCCCAAAATACCACCTAACCCTGTCCACTGGTATCATCTCATGCTTGTTGGTATGACACCCCTCTATCCACCTGAGTAGCTGCAACTCCTCCAACTCCTCAGCCATGTGCCTATAATAAGGAAATCCAACATATGGCCTCCAAAAAATATCAACCCCAGATAACACCTCCATCACTCACCTGTAATGTGCTAACCTCGTGTGTGGCCCTTGTCACCCTGTTTTGTCCATCAATTGGTACCCATCACCTGTAACCAACCCTAACCAAACCACCCCCAAACCAATCCTATCGAGATCAAGCCAACTAGATGTACACATACATATGATGGGCTCATATGCCCAACATTTTAGAAGGAAGGTACAACATAAACTGAACCTCCACAACCTCCCATAGGCCCACAACTCTCTATACAACTACACCAAGAATGTCTGGTGCCTAGGTAAAAATGGACCCTCTCCTCCATCATGTCCATAGAGAACCCCCATTATTGCTCATGGGAATCTCCCACCCTCTGCATCTAGAAAGGCAAAATAGCATACCACCTCCATAAAAAAAAACCACCAACCTGCATCTCCTGAGGATGGGCTGCACACACATATCTCCATAACTCAGACTTACACTATAGTACCTCATTTCCACCATCGCCTCTCCAAAAATAATCCACTATCTAGCTCCTATGATGCCTCTAACACAATATAATAAACATGTTCAACCCAACTATTGGTAGCCACGAGATCCTATATAAATCCTCCAGGGTAACAGTGATCTCGCCCGTTAGTTAGTGGACCGTGTTGGTTGTTGAATCCCATCTATTGATGAGTGTGACCATAAAAACACAGATCTTGAGCTACACACTTGTAGCATGTCAGATCCCAATCAGATCCAATCATCTATCACATGCCTCCATTCCTCCACGGTCATAATACAGTCATATCACTAGCAATAGAGGCAGTATTCTATGTCTCACATCCGCAGTTGGTCCCTATCATGCATCCAACAAAACCACAACATTATTACAAACCTGAAAAACCTTCACTTATCTATTAACCCCCCTAACCATACCTAACCACACCAATCCTACTCACCCCATTTTACCTAATTCACCTACCAACATCCTACCCTATTGCAATCATGACTCGCCATTCTAAAAACATCATTTCACCTACTTACCTATCCTTTATGCCAATGCTAACCTTCTACCCCCATCACTATACATGTACCCTCCCTTCCCCCCTCTCACCTATTTTTCTTGCCCACATAACATTTCTTACCCCTATTTTTTCATCCACCCTCACTGGCACCAGTCCCCCTGACCATCATCGGTTATCCTTAACCAACATCGGTTCACTTAAACTAATTTCGGTCACCTATGACCACACCGATGTTGGCTAAAGAAAATCAATGTTAGCCACCCTTAGATTGACGTCGGTCTCTATCGTGGTGCCTAAATTAAAATCCCCCTCCTCGTCGACCAAAATCCCCAAAAATGACCTACACACCTACTTTACCCTACCTAGACCTAACCTAACTTCATTATCAACCCTATTTAAGTTACATTGGGCCTTCCCCCTCCCTAATTTACTTCATTTTACCCAAAAATTCAAAATAAAACTCCTACCCAAAACACTTTTAACCCAAACCGATTTCAACACATTATTTTAAACTCAAAGAAGAGAAGCAGATTGAATCCTACCTCATCTCGATGCCATCTATGTGGTGGTACGTCTGGCCTCCACACCGGTGGCCCACCCAAACCCTCTCCTGCCTCTACCAAGCCACAAATCAACTTCTCACCTCACCACCAATCAAATAGCTCCAATCGATCTCGTGGACCTGCCTACTGAATGCCAATCATGCGCTTTTCACTCACCAACTTAGCTCAAACACCTCGTACCGTCACTTTCCACTCTTACTCTACTGCTCTGTTGTTCTCCCAAATGACAACACATTAAAATTAATCTGTAAAATATGTATTTTTCATTTTACTAACCCTAACCCGACATGAGTGACGTCAGTCATACCAAACCGATTTTGATTACTTTATAACTGGCATCAGTCACCTGCCATTACCATTTTCACCCCATTTTGCCCATTTTTGACCTCAACTCATTATTACGCAATACCCTTTGACCTTACCCACACTTATTGCAGCCTACCTATAAGCCCAAACTACCCATACATTTCCTTAGTTACATCTAGGGATTTGATATTTTACCTATGCCTTGGCCTTACCCATGCCATGACGTATTTACCTGAACATGACCTAATTTGTGTGACCATTGACCCTGTGTACTCATTATACCTTATGATGTTGTTACCCATATTGTTTGGCCTGATGACCTTACCTTACCTATTTTCATGTCATTTATCCTGACCTAGCCTTTGGTGTACCGAAACATACCTAAACGTTCCTGCACCAGACCTACGTTGTGTTTCCAGACCATATCCTATGCCTTGGATACCTAAATCACTTCAAGCTTGTTGGGATAAACCTATCAACCTTAGACAATGTAGAGTTTGCAAGATCCTCAACCTAGTACCATGTTGCAGTCTATACATGTGCATGCGTTTGATTTCCATTACCTATTACCCATTACTCAAGTTGACCATTACCCTTTCCCAAAGAACCCATAATCTTCCCCACCAACCTTAACTCACACCAACTACACATTTATCAAACCACTAACCGATTCCATATAACACCTCATTAGTTCCTGGTTTGAGGGGGATCACCTTCACCCACACTTGGGGCAACCCCACTCTCACCTACACATGGGGAAATCACTTATTTTTTTCTCAGCATTGCTTACCAATACAAGTTACGCGACAAAAAGGGGCAAAATGTAGACACAAAAATTAAGTTGTACCAGCCTTATAGCTTTGTTATTTAAATTATCCATACTATACATATTCATACCCCATAGTGTACATGATTAATTGAATTAATTATTTTTATTAATTTAGTAAATATCTTCACTTGACCACCTCACCTAGCCACATCACCTAGACACCTCATTATGGACCCATTCTTAGCATGTTTCTTTTAACTAAGACTCAATCTCAACTTACCATAACTAACTGAGACTTAGTCTAACCCTAACATTAGATGTCTATTCTTTCTCTTATAGCATGCCCACTTACTTAAGTAGAAAATACCATTTTAGACCAGAACCAATGAGAAGAACTTGCCAAAGGATAGCCAAGATCTACTATTTTGGAAAACCTAGGATTTCCCACCGTAACCGAAACTAGTTAACCTAAATCATCATCAGTTACCATATATTGACTTTTTTAACCTTGTTCCAGATTTTGGAGGGATTATTCAAGTTTGGAGAGAGAGAGAGAGAGAGAGAGAGAAATATTTGCATGCAAGCACAAACTAGATCCCTCTCACTCATCTAGACACACCGTAGCTGGTACCAAGACTGATCTGAAGACATTGACATTCATGGTAGCATTCTAGGAAGCACTATTACACCACTGACCACCAGTTTCATATATCAACCATCACCTTCATCCAACAACGAGGCCTACAAATAAGAGTAAGTGCATTTTGATCTGCATCATTCCATACTTGCTTAGATCATCATTTCTTTAGTTTCCTCTTTTAAATCCTATTCTCTTTGCATCCTATCATCCTCACCTTCCTGTCAATCCACCCATAACCTTTTGGCTCCCCATATTCAACCCCCAGACATATTTAATCATTCTCGGCATCTTTACCAACTAAGACATCATTCTTTTATTCTCTGTTTAATCACAAAGAACATCCAAAACCAAGTTTTATTGAGTTTCTACCATACTACCTCTACCGATGCCAACCACCTTGACCATTGTCAATTTCCCTATAAACCGGCATCATTCATACCAAACTGATGTCGGTCTCTGTAACTGGTAATCCTTCTGATAAAAGTGACCTAATAACCTTCACCCAAATAACCCAGAATCACCCAAAACCTGATCCTGGCCTTTTCTAATAACCTTGGCTAACTACCTTGCCTGAAACATAACCCAACATCAGCTAGATCTAATTTCATATTGCAATATTTGAATTAATCTAATATATTATTAATAAATTGAGATACTAAAATCATCTTTTTAGCAATAATACCTCTACTTCTTGCATTTATGTTAATTTATTTGATAAACAGTGAATTGACAACCATCTAGGAAGCATCACACTTCCTGGATCTATAATATGTTAGGTAGTCCAATGAAATATATTGTTTAATACTACTCTTGTGCTCTTGTTTTGCATTCACAGGTAGTTCCTCCTAGAAAAAATGAAGTTCTCGTAATCAACACTAGATCAGGAAATCAAAACAGGCGCACTCTACCTTCCACCTTCATTTCATAGGTATTCCTCCTCACCTTTACCTTATCTATTTTTCTCATACGTATGAGTATATATTTACCCCCCGGGTAAATATAGATACACAAAAAGAAAGCATGTCGGAGGGGTTGGAAAACCCGACACAAAAGAAATTCGGGTTTCGGGTTTCGGGAAACATGAAACATGAAGCATGCAGATCGCAAGGGATGTCCCGATGCTTGGGAGTTCCGCAAACCCGAAACACTGCCTAGGCCAATCGGGTCTTGGAGTCAGGAAAACATGTCGGGAAAGCATGGGGCGGAAAAACATGTCGAGCCATCCTCCAAACCCGATGCACATGCAGGTCCATTTTCCGACCCCGAAACAAAGGAAAACTTGGAAATACCGGCGGAAGCGGGTTTCGGGAAAACACAAACATCAAACACATGTCGAGGCATCCTCCAAACCCGATGCAAATGCAGAGGAGAACCCCGAACCCGACAGGCAGAAGACCCTGACGCGGGAAATATTCAGATCGCCATAACTTTTCACAGGGAGCTCGGATTCACACAAGGTTGGACTTTTCGGAAAGCTCTCGGCATCCTCTACCCAACTACGACTGGATATCTTTAATTGGGTGGGAACAAGTTCTTCAAAAATGTAAAATACACTTCGCCACTTTTGAGTTGTTGGGGATCTCACCTACCGCCATAATATGATGAGTTAGGTGTAGTCTTGGAGGTGGTTGGGGCAGAATTCGAATCATTCTCTTCTCCCTCATTTTTTCCTCATATAAATGGTAAGGAGAGGCTCTTTAAAAAAGGGTTGGACAATTTTTTTTTGCATCCTCCCTTCTTCCCTTGCTTGCAAGAGAATTTGTGGAGCTTTCAAACCTCCCATACGGGTTGTAATGCCAGTTCTTTTGCCTCTTGGCCACTGCAATGTACTGTATCAACTCTTGAGCAATAATATATATATGTTTGTGATTGATTCTCAACCCTCTCATGTATTCATTGCTGTCATTTTGATCTCTTATTGCAGTTTGGTTACCTGTGCATGGTGTTTGTATTGCATCTATGTGGTCTGTGTTAAATTTGCAAAACAAGTGTCTAACATTCCTCGGTGCATCACCTTTGTAGTTTAGGTTTTATTCTATGCATTTTCTTACCCTGTCTCCTTGGCAAGTTAGATTAGGTTTTAGTAAACCCTCTGCATTTTATTTGTGCATCTGAACAGAGGAATAGGAACCGGCCTTCATCCGGAGAGCTTTTCCGATTTCGCAAGGTCCCACACTTGGGAAAAGCTCCATGTTGTGCAATCGCACTAAGAGTCTCAACCCATCGAGTTGTAGAGTCCCAGGGGTGCTGCGATTCGTCGCCAACAGTTTTGGCATGCCCGGTGGGACCAAGAGGTCATTCCACAAGATTTGAAGGAGTTTTCATGAAATTCAGACTAAGAAATTGCAAGTTTTAAAATTTTGGATTTTGCACCTTCCAGGCTGAACTCCGAAATCAGTTTTCAAGGGCTTAACTTGCTCAAAACAAGTCAAAATTTCACCAGTTGGTAGATCTGAGGGTAATCTTCAAAAGGGTATCTTTAGTTTTTTGAGATTTTGACTTTCAAAATTTCATGCTTTTTAGTGTTTCAGGTTTTCGAGGTCCGAGAACATCAAAGCAGACCCAACAGTCATTTCGGGTTTTGGGGGATGCATTGCATGGTCCTATTCCCGACAACAGTCATTTCAGGTTTTCCAGGGTGTCGGGCATGTTCCAAGTTCCGACACATGGCAATTCGGGTTTTGTAAGTTGCATTGCATGACCTGAGTTCTGCCTGTACCTTTCAGGGATTCACAGCTGCACAACAAGGCCCGAATTCCGGATTGAAGATTGTCTCCTCTGGGTCCTTCAAAGTTTAAATTATATTTTCAATATTGTCAAGTTTGGTGTGTAACTTGGCAAAATCCAGCCTTTTAGAAGCTTGTTATCTAACACATCTGGCGACTCCGAAGGGATAGAATTCAGCGGTGTAGCAGCACAAGTTGCCCAGGCACATGAGAAGAATTCGAACCAGGTCTAATACTCGAGAAGAGGGGCTATTTTACCACTTGCAACTTTCACCAGGCAGAGGAAGGAGAGGAAGAAGACCACAAAGATCACCATCTCCACCTAACAGGACTTTGTCTACACCTCCACCTGGTAGGCCTTTTCTCGCATCAACCAGGGTTCTTAGGCCAATCATAATGGCACATCTACCACCGAATCCCTTTGTCAATTTCACGGGTAGTAGTCCACTTGCCCTAAATGCTCAGAATCAAATTCCAGTTGCAGCGCTAAAGAATATACCCTATTTCACAGGAGAAAATCATACTACTCCTATTGATCACATCCAGGATATTGCTAATGCATGTGCAATCCACGAAATAAATGAAATGGATGTTGCAGTCAAGTTATTGGCTTCATCTTTCAAAGGTAAGGCCTTACAATGGTTTAGGAGCCTAACAGCAGGGTCTATTACGAATTGGAACCAACTTTGTTCAGCTCTTTGCAACCAATTCGGGGAGAGGGCGGACAATTTATCTTTATTGGAACAGCTGACAACAATCAAAAGGGCTCCTAACGAACAAATGACAGATTTCAACTTCAGGTTCCAACGGACATGGGACAGGATTCCAATAGCCGTTAGACCAACCGCCGAAGGAGCATTCCTTTATTTCTTAAAGGCTATAAATTCAGACATAGCCATGATGATCCAATCAATGGGAGGGACAACGCTGCCAGGGGCCTACGACACAGCTATCAGAGCAGAGAACTGTTTGATCCAAGCTGGCAAGCTTGCGCCAAGGCCACCAATGCCTCTCTATCCAGATATGGGAAATCCTACAACCAGTCAAGCACCAGAGTTGAATCCCATTCCAACTCCTAGAAATCAAAGCAGTAATGAGGCGTCAACTTCTTCAAATACTTCAAAGGAATTGCAGGAGGTTATGAAACAGCTACAGAACCTTGGAAATGAGCTAGTGACTATCAAAAGACAGCAAGCTCAAAGTTCTAGACCATATCAGCCTCAAGCACAGTACCAAGCTAGGCCCTCATACCAACAGAATAGACCACCAGCTCAGGCTACAAATCAAAACCAAAACCAAGGACAACCTCAAGCTGCCAGGCCATTTCGACCATATGATCCAAATGCAATGACGCCCTCAAGAGCCTTGGTTCCAATACAAAATAACATGGCACAGGAGTACGACTGGTGTTACCCTTGCAATCTACCTCACAATCAGTCAGCATGTTTCAATGGTGCACTAAATCAAGCCCTGATGGTGCAAACCATTGGTGTGCCTCAAGAACCAAACCAAGAAGGGAATCAACAGCAAGAAACAAAACAAGAAGGACCTCCAACAGAAACCACATTGGCAAATTGGCAAACGGAAGACTTCTGTGGAGTTAACCAACAACCTTTTCAAGGCGTGGCTGCCAACACACGGTCAAAGAAGAGAAACATAGAAGAGGGACAACCATCCAATCCAGTTGTTTCTCAGCCCGCTCTTACACAACAAGGGGTCAGTAGACCAAACGCAGCTCCAAATGTGCAAAATCAGCCTAAGGTACCTGTTGTAGCAACACATACACCTGTTCAAGCTCCAGAAAAGTTTGCACCAAGTAAGGGACAACAAAAGGACAATTCATCCCCCTTCAACATCATCGATCAAATGAAGAAGACACATGTGAACATTTCCATGTGGGAATCACTGGCGATCCCAGGGCAACGAGATTTATTGCAAGCTGCAATGGCTAATTGGTCTGCCACAAATGTATCAAACCAGGGACATGAGAAAGTTCTCACTAATGCAGTGCAACATGATGGGGGCCAGACAAGAAAAAATTTGAAGCCTCCACCATTCTATGTTTCGTTGATTGTTGGAAACCACTTGGTACACAACTGCATGATAGACTCAGGGGCAAGTAGTTCAGTGATGCCGAAGCAAATAGCGGATCAACTAGGTTTGAAGTATGAACCAGTGTTAAAAGGAGTAGTGCAGCTAGATGGAACGGCAGTGGGAACAGTTGGGGTCATCAAGGGGTTAAGCCTAACACTACATTCATGTCCTAATGTTACAGTTCTGCAAGATGTGTCTGTGATTGACCTTCCGCCACTCTTTGCATTGTGTCTATCAAGGGACTTCACTGCAAAAATCGGTGGATATTTATCTGCAGATTGGTCACACATGATTTTTAGGACAAGGTATGGAGCCAAAGCAACAATCAGGTCAGAACCAATTGCCAATTTCCATATTGAGCCTCATGTACCAAGTCCTATCAATGCAAATTGCTCAGCTTTTGATCAGGAGGAGTGTTCAAATGATCTAGAAACAGGTACTAAGGTCGAGGGAATTCCTGATTTAACTTTGGATGAATGGGCAAGCAAAAGTCATGAATTTGACCCATACAAGGAAATTGAAGAATCTGAATTGGGTGTGTATTGTGTACATGAAGAAAATCCACCCATTCCTGACATCTTTCAGCCTGAACAAAAGGATGAAAGCAAAGTTTGGAAATTATTCTTCGATGGTTCGAGAAGCAGACAAGGTGCTGGAGGTGGTGCAGTGTTGATTTCACCACAAGACATCAAATATTATTCAGCTTTTCGTTTCCAGTTTTCTTGTTCAAACAACACAGCTGAATATGAGGCCTTGATTCATGGACTTCATTGGGCCAGGAAAAAGGGCATAAAGAACTTGCAGGTGTTTGGAGATAGTGAGCTAATCGTCAACCAAGTCAGGGGACAACATGCTACAAAGAATGACCTGCTAAAGAGCTACAAGAATAGGGTATGGGACCTCATTGAGGATTTCGAAGCTTTCAACATTGTGTCCATACCCAGGAAGAAAAATGAAGTCGCAGATAGGCTTGCAGCAGTTGGAGCAACGTTTGATGTGGTTGAAAACATCAAAAGAGAAAAAACACAGCCACATATCCATGTGATTGTGAGGCCAGCAGTTCCAGATAATAACACAAGCTGGCAGGTGTTTGAGAACGATCAACAGATCGTCAATTTTCTACAAGAAGAGGCTGAATTCTCAGCTAGAAATCAGGACAGATTAGAGCAGCAGTATGGGGATCAAGTAGTGCAGCTGTGGACAAACAAGCTTCCTAAGGGTTTAGTAACATTGGAGTCTATCTTCAACCCTAACGACCAGTTCCGTAAGGAAAAGGCTAACATACAGGTCAAGAGAGAAGATTCAGAGCCAATTCTAGTTGGGGAAGGCAAAATACTTCAAATTGGTAAAGTGGCCACTGAGCAAGAGAAATCAGATTTCATACAGCTTTGCCAAGAATTTCCAGATGTCTTCGCTTGGAGCTATGAAGACTTGAGAGGATTCAATCCGAAGTTGGCACAACATACCATAGAATTGGATCCAGATGCTAAACCCATCAGGCAGAAGCAGAGACCTGTCAACCCTCACATTGAGCCTCTAATGAAGAAAGAGCTTAACAAGCTAATAGAGGCAAGCATTATATTCCCGATCAAGCACTCAAGCTGGGTTGCAAACTTGGTTCCGGTCAGGAAGAAGAGCGGAGAAATCAGGTTGTGTGTAGATTTCCGGGACCTCAACAGGGCATCTCTCAAAGACCATTACCCACTTCCTTCAATGGAACAAATATTGCAAGTAGTATCCGGTTCAGAGAGATTCTCTCTCCTAGATGGCTACTCAGGGTATAATCAGGTGATGGTGAAAGAAGATGACCAATTCAAGACGGCTTTCACCACCAAATGGGGGACCTATGCCTACAAGAAGATGCCATTTGGACTATCAAATGCTGGAGCCACCTTCCAAAGGGCAATGGATATGGCATTTAAGGGGTTGATCAACAAAATAGTTCTGATATATCTTGACGACATCACTGTATTCTCAAAAAATGCAGCGGATCACCTCTGTCATTTGAGGCAAGTATTTCAGAGATGTAGAAGATTTGGGGTATCATTGAATCCCAAAAAGTGCATATTCTTGGCTCACGAGGGAAAACTTCTAGGCCATATTGTTTCAAAGGAAGGGTTGACGATTGACCCAGAACGGGTTGAAGCAATTCAAGCATTGCCATTGCCAAGTCACAAGAAGGCTCTTCAAAGCTTCTTGGGAAGGATCAATTTTGTCTGCAGGTTTGTTCCAAACTTTGCAGCTCTCGTAAAGCCAATAACGCTGATGTTAAAGAAGAGCATGGCATTTAAGTGGACATCTGAAGGCAAGGCAAGTTTTGAGGCAATAAAAGAGGCTATATCTCAAGCCCCAACTCTCGTCAATCCAGACTTTCTCCAAGGACTTCGTGCTATATGCCTTCGGTGGTGGAGACACAATTTCTGCAATCCTGGCACAACAAAACAAAGAAGGATTAGAACAACCAGTTGCTTTCTTCAGTCAAGGCTTGGAGGAATACGAAACTAGATACTCTTTCATTGAAAAGCATGTACTTGCAGTGATCAGGAGTTTAAAGAAATTCAAGCACCTAGTCTCAAACAACAAGATCCAATTATTGGTCTCTCATGCGGGAGTCAAGGACTTCCTTCTAAACAAGGATCTGAATGAGAAGCGTGCAGGGTGGATAACTCGTGTCATGGAATATGACATCGAGATCAAGGTCACCAAACTAGTACATGGAAAGGGACTATGTGAACAGCTAGCCTTGAGTCAACAGGTTGAAGCAGGTGATGAAAAAGAGACTGTCTTGGTACTACAGGATGGCCAAGAACATGAAAATGATGATGTGCCTACTCCTTGTTGGACTCAGAATATGATACACTTCCTACAGACAGGACTATGCCCTCCGGAAATGAGCAAAGCAAAGAGGAGATACTTCAGATTACAAGCCATTCCATATGTGCTTGTTGATGGTGTTTTGTTTAAGAAAGACATCAATGGGGTTCTATTGAGGTGCATTGGGACTAGGTCAAATTGAGAGGGTGTTACGAGATTTTCACGATGGAGATTCTGGCGGACATTTTTCCCCACGAGTAACAGCTCTCAAGATAATGAAGGCAGGGTATTATTGGCCCACGGTGTTCAATGACTGCTATACATGGATAAGAAAGTGTAAGAAATGTGCACTCTTCACAGGCAAAGAAAGACTAGCAGCGCTTCCATTGCACCCAATCTTGGTTGACCAACCATTTCTGCAATGGGGATTGGACTTCATCGGGGTCATCAACCCAAACTCAAGCCAAGGCCACAAGTGGATTCTCACGGCAACGGACTACTTCACCAAGTGGACTGAAGCAGTAGTGCTCAAAGAGGCAAACGAGTCTAATATACTAGAATTTTATGAAGGAATAGTGACCAGGTTCGGTGTGCCAGCCACTATCATATCAGACAATGCATTGGCATTCGTAGGTTCCAAGATTACAGAATGGGCTGTCAAGAATGGAATCTACTTGAGCACCTCTTCCAATTATTACCCACAGGGTAATGGACAGGCAGAGTCCACGAACAAAAATTTGCTAAGAATCATCAGGAGGACTCTGGATGAAAATCAAAGAACATGGCATACCAAGCTAAAATCAGCATTATGGGCTGACAGAATAACACCAAAGAGGTCTACAGGTAATTCCCCTTACAAGTTGGTCTATGGAAAAGAGGCAGTATTGCCTATATCATTAGAACTGCCTGCATTGGAGTTCATGAAGCAGTTGGAGTTGGCTGAGTTCGAACCAATGGAGGCCAGGTATGCAGAGTTGATGGAATTGGAAGAAATTAGAGAACATGTAGTTCAAACAATTGAGAAAGATCAGGCCTTAGTGAAAAGATGGTTTGATAAGAAAGCAAGAGCAAGGACCTTCCAGGAAGGGGACCTAGTTCTGAAATGGGATGCAGATCGGGAAAAACTAGGAAGGCATTCCAAGTTTGATGCCATTTGGAGTGGCCCCTACATGGTCATGGAATGTAAGAATAGCAATGCCTTCCAATTGTCTACATTGGACGGAGAAGAACTCCTGATTCCGGTCAACGGAATCTATCTTAAACATTGCTACTGAAAAGAAAAAGTTTTACCCTTGTAAATATTAGCCTAGATTTCAATTCCTCTAAGTGCGTATGCACATTGTCTTGTTGTAGTTAGGTTTCAGTTTCCCTAAGTGCTTTGGCACAGGTTTTGTTGCTCCTGGGTTGGTTTTCTACAGTTCAGCGTGTTCTCTCAGAGAAGGAGTTGCGAGTATCAGGCTCGGGATCAGATATCAGGTTGGTTTCAGGTTATTGCTTATGACTCCATGCCCAATGGATCGCTAAAAGGCCACTGATCTTCTACCTAGCAGGCAGGTGATCCCGTTGAGTCACCAAATTGTTGTATATATTTACCCCCGGGTAAATATAGATAAACACAAAAGAAAGCATGTCGGAGGGGTTAGAAAACCCGACACAAAGAAATTCGGGTTTCGGGTTTCGGGAAACATGAGACATGAAGCATGCAGATCACAAGGGATGTCCCGATGCTTGAGAGTTCCGCAAACCTGAAACACTTCCTAGGCCAATCAGGTCTTGGAGTCGGGAAAACATGTCGGGAAAACATCGGGGCATGGGAAAAACATGTCGAGCCACCTTCCAAACCCGATGCACATGCAGGTCCATTTTCCGAACCCGAAACAAAGGAAAACTTGGAAATACCGGTGGAAGCGGGTTTCGGGAAAACACAAACATCAAACACATGTCGAGGCATCCTCCAAACCCGATGCAAATGCAGAGGAGAACCCCGAACCCAACAGGCAGAAGACCCTGACGCGGGAAATATTCAGATCGCCATAACTTTTCACAGGGAGCTCGGATTCACACAAGGTTGGACTTTTCGGAAAGCTCTCAGCGTCCTCTACCTAACTATGACTGGATATCTTTAATTGGGTGGGAACAAGTTCTTCAAAAATTTAAAATACACTTCGCCACTTTTGAGTTTTTGGGGATCTCACCTACCGCCATAATATGATGAGTTAGGTGCAGTCTTGGAGGTGGTTGGGGCAGAATTTGAATCATTCTCTTCTCCCTCATTTTTTCCTCATATAAATGGTAAGGAGAGGCTCTTTAAAAAAGGGGGTTGGACAATTTTGTTTTGCATCCTCCCTTCTTCCCTTGCTTGCAAGAGAATTTGTGGAGCTTTCAAACCTCCCATATGGGTTGTAATGCCAGTTCTTTTGCCTCTTGGCCACTGCAATGTACTGTATCAACTCTTGAGCAATATATATATATATATATATATATATATATATATATATATATATGTTTGTGATTGATTCTCAACCCTCTCATGTATTCATTGCTGTCATTTTGATCTCTTATTGCAGTTTGGTTACCTATGCATGGTGTTTGTATTGCATCTATGTGGTCTGTGTTAAATTTGCAAAACAAGTGTCTAACATTCCTCGGTGCATCACCTTTGTAGTTTAGGTTTTATTCTATGCATTTTCTTACCCTGTCTCCTTGGCAAGTTAGATTAGGTTTTAGTAAACCCTCTGCATTTTATTTGTGCATCTGAACAGAGGAATAGGAACTGGCCTTCATCCGGAGAGCTTTTCCAATTTCGCAAGGTCCCACACTTGGAAAAAGCTCCATGTTGTGCAATCGCACTGAGAGTCTCAACCCATCGAGTTGTAGAGTCCCAAGGGTGCTGCAATTCGTCGCCAACAGGTCTCTCTAAGGTCTTAAAAAATCCCCTCGGTCTTGGTATGAGAAGATGGATTATTTTCTTCTATCTACTAGTTTTTTTTGCTGCCACTGTGATCATACAGTGTATTTCCAGCATGTTGGTGAGGATATTGTGATACTTGTCTTGTAAGTTGATGATTTGTTACTTACTGACAACTCTTCCCACATTCAAAGTATTCAGAGGGATCTTTCTACACATTTTGACATGACAAATATTTGGTTATTACATTATTTCCTTTGTTTGCATATTTCTCAAATAGATTTAGGGATTCATTTGAGTCAGCAAAAGTACACCCATGATCTTCTTTGGCATTTTGATATGGTTGATTGTAAGCCATGTCCGTCTCCTTTTCAGTCTGGGGTTACTCTTACTTCCACATGTACCACACCACTTTGTGATCCTACATTATATAGGCAGTTGGTTGGGAGTATGATGTACTTAACCCATACTCACCCTTATATTTCATTTGTAGTAGGGCTTGTATCTCAATTTTCACATTCTCCTCACAGTAGTCACTGATAGGTTGCTAAAAGGATTTTGAGCTATTTATAGAGCACTTCCCACTTTGGCCTACACTACACTAGGGGTTATACTCAGTTGGTTGGGTATACAGATTCAAATTAGGCAGGTTCTATTGATGACAAGTGTTCCACTTATGGCTATATTTTTTGTCTTGGTTCTTCTCCAGTTTCTTGGGCGTGACAAAATAAATAGGCTATTAGAGTTTCATCTTTAGAGGCAGAGTACAGGGCAGCAATAACAACGAGTCGAAAAATTCTTTAGCTTTGACAGTTATTGACAGATTATGGATTCCCATATGATTCACCGACTGTACTTTGGTGTGACAACCAAAGTGTAATTCACATTTCTCACAACCCAGTTGAGCACCAAGTTCCAACAAACCAAGTATATTGAGATACACATCCAATTAATTCGTCATCACATTCAGGATGGAATTATTTGCTTGGAGAACATTCTGACTTAGCATTAGGTTGCAGACATATTTACAAAGCCTTTTGCATCACCTTACTACCTTGAGTTAAGTGTAATGCTTGGGGTTTCGAAATTTTTTCTTGGGGGTGTGTGTGAGAACATACTCCTTCTTCTTTCTCTTTTCTTCTAGCAGGATTCTTTCCTTCTTTTGGCTCGATATTTCTTCATGGATATATTGTACATGAGTACCTCATCAGCCTAGTTTCTGGGACTCTTAATGTGGACATGCCACTTCTATTTTTTTCCCCTAGCTTCACTTGAGGGGGGGTGTTAGAGTAGGTATTTACCTTAGCTCATGTTCACCTAGGTTCTTTATTTACCTTTATTGTATTTATCCTCACCCACTTATGTGTCTGGATATTTGTTTTTATTTATTTAGATATTAGGGGGATATTATCTAGTTGTTGGTTATAGTTATTTCCTTGATCTATGGTATTGACTAGATCCTTGATGTCTAGTTCTTTCCTAAATCAATGGTCTTGACTAGTTCTTTGATAACTAGTTCTTTCTTTAATTTATAGCTTGATCTATGACCTTGACTGGTTATTAGATTGTTATTCTTTTCCTATATAAGCAAGACCCATTTTCATTGTATTTCATTGAGTTCCATAATAATATATGATATTGTTGCTCATTTGTTTGCAAATGTTTTGGTAAAGTTATTATGGTGAATTAATTTCATTTTTTTATCATGGTGTTTGATTAGGATCTAAGTTCTTGGCTTGGTACGATCTGGTTATCGATCCTTTTAGTGAAAACCTTTATATCTTGAATCATTTAGATCTGCAACAAGTTTTGTTTTTACTTGTTGAAAGTAAGAATCAGATTCCATGATGCTTTTTACCTCATCTTTAAATGAAGTTATCAAAGTTATAAGTGCATAAATATGTTTCCTACAGCTTAGTGCATCTGCCACTCTGTTTTCTTTGTATTTTATGTAACTTATGTTGAAATCATATTGTGATAAAAACTCTAACCACCTTTGTTGTCTTACATTCAGATTTGGATGAGTGAAAATATACTTCAGCCCAAGATGATCAATCTTTAATTCAAAAGGTCTCCCTAAAAGATAATGCCTCCATACTTGAAGTGCATGTACAATGGAAGCAAGCTACAGGTCATGGGGAGTCATAATTCAGTTCATGTAACTTGATTTTTCTGCTCTCATATGCTATAACATGCTCATTTTGTAACAAAATACCTCTGATTCCTTCTCTAGAAGCATCTATTATGACCATAAAATTTCCATTTCGATCAGGTACAACCAAAATAGGTGCAGATGTTAATTGATCCTTAAGAGTTTTAAATGTTGATTCACATTTTTCACTCCACTCAAATTTCTTATCTTTCTTTTGTAATGAAGTTATTGGTGCAATGACCTTTGAAAAATCCTTAACAAATTTTCTATAATAACCAGTAAGACCCATGAAGCTTCTAACTTCATGTACATTCTTAGGTGCATGTTAATCACCTATAGTAACAATATTTGATGGATCAACAACTATTCCATCTTTACTTATAACATGTCCTAGATAGTGCACTTCTGTCTCATAGAAAGAACATTTGGACAACTTACCATACAATATTCTTTTTCTTAAGATTTCAAGAACTATTTTCAAATGCTCATGATGCTTCATCAATACTTTTAGAATATATGAGAATATCGTCCAAGAATACAAGCACAAATTTTTCTAGGTATTCTTGAAAGATATTATTCATTAAATTCATAAAATTTATAGGTGCATTTGTCAAGCTGAAAGATAAAACTATGAATTCATAATATTCATACCTTGTCCTAAAAGTTGTTTTATGAATATCTTTGTCTTTGATTCTTAACTGATGATACCAAGAATGAAAGTCTATCTTAGAATATACTGATGCACCATGAATTTGATCAAACAGATCATCAGATTCTAGGAAGTGGATATCTATTTTTGACTGTTTATTTGTTTAACATCCTATAATCAATACACAGCCTAAGTGTTTCATCTTTCTTTTTCACAAAAATTACCGGTGCTCCCCAAGGTGAGACACTCGGTCTTATCAAACCTTTAGACAACAAGTTCTTGTAATTGTGCCTTAATCTCTACCAGTTCAATGGTAATCATTCGATATGGTGCCTTGGAAATAGGTTCAGTTCCTGACTTGATCTCAATTGTGAAATCAAACTCCCATTTGGGTGGAAGACCGGGTAGTTCTTCCAGAAACACATCACTGAAATATCGTAACAACAGATATTTTTCAAAGAAATCACTATCCCCTTCAGTTGTTTCAGAAATTTTTACTACATATAAGGTGCAGCCTTTGTTCTTGGCCTTTTTAAGCTACATAGTTGACAATTTTCTAACTGAAATCTCACATTTTATTCCCTAGATGTCTATTGTTTTCTGCAGATCATCAAGACAACTTATATGTTTTTCAAAACAATAAACTTTTTCTTTATGTTTGGTAAGCCATTTAACACCTATTATTACATCATAAGACCTCGAAGGAGCAATGTAAAGATCAAATTCAGTGGAAAAACTAGGCAAGTCTAGGACTGCTCCAAAAATACACTTACTAACTGTGTGGACAACATTATTTCCATAATGTACACCCCAAGATTTATCCATTTTTTCAGCTTTTCTTTTTAGTTTTGAAGCTAATTTAGTAGAAATAAAGCATTCAATAGCTCCAGTATAAAAAATTATAGTAACAGGTATACCAAATAACTTACCTGGCACTTTTATAGGCGTAACTTACTTTTCATATTGTTTATCAGCTACTGCAGCATGTATCTTATGCTGTTGATTGTTGTCATCCTTCCTTAGAGGGAATTGATTTGCATAATGATCTTTACCACAATTGTAGCAGCCTCCTATAGGTCCTTGTTTTAGGCTTAAATTTATTTCTAGCCTTAAAATTGTTGTTATGTCCTCCATAAGACATATGTCCATTATTATTGTTCTTAACGAAATTGTTTCGAACAGTTGCAGCAAGGTTTATTTGCTACTATTTTCTTATTATTATCAAAAACAAATTTATTTTTGGTACCAAATTTCTTCCATGCCCTCTTTTTGGGTGCAATAGATGAAGAAGAATTAGGAATTTTCTTTCTAATTTCTTCCTTGTGGGCAGAGATTGATTTTAATTTCTATTCATGCCAAAAGTATTTTTATACAACCCCTTCCATGGTGGTTGGGATGTGAACATCTACTTCACCCCCTATGATAGGATTTAATCCCATAATGAATTTTTGTATCCTGAACTTCTCATCAGTTTGATATTGAGGCAGGTACTTAAGAAGTTTAGTGAACCTCTCCCAGTATTCTGTTACAGTTAACTTTCCTTGAGTCAAGTTCTGATATTTAGTCATCTTTTGATCATAATAAAGTTGTGGCAGCCATCATTTCCTAAAATATTTTTTTAAATTGATCCCAAGTGATGCTTGATTCATCAATATTCAATTCAACCTTGCAGTTGTCCCACCAGGAAGATGCCTCATGAGAAATATGATAAGCTCCCCATACTAATTTTGTTTCCTTTGAGAAGTTTCTTATTACAAAGTACTTCTCCATTTCATTGAGCCAGTTCTCAGCTCCATCCCCTTGTGTGGTGTCCATCAAACTTAGATGGAATTATCGATTTTTATATCATTTGTGAGTTTTCTATGCTAACCTTTCCTTTTTATTATCAGGTTGATTGGGTACATTAGCATTAATATTTGTAGGATTATTATTATCATACTCCTAAATTCCCAATATTGACATTTTCCACAAGAGGTGGCTGATTGTTATTACCATCATCTTCTTCCTCCTCATTACCCATTACTTGTTGTTCAAGTACAGTCAGATGGTCTCTTGTGTCCAACAGGGAAGTAAAGGATCTCATCAAGTTTTTGGGTGGTAGACTGCCTCTCCACCTGGTGGTTTGTAGCATCTCCCCTTGTTCTAACCATTTTTTGTTACAAGGAAATTAAGTTTTTATCAGATTTATGGACTCAATAGGTCCAAGAGCTACAACCTTTAGCTTTGATACCAAGATCATAACATTCCCATTTAAAGACTTTAGAAACAAGGAATTTTTTTCTCTTTTTAAAACATAATGTTCTCTGTTCTAAATCATAATTTAGAACACACATTCCAATGCCAAACCATCTCATAATAGAAAACCATATGCAGTTGTAATGACTCAGTGAAACACCGATCTCTCATTTCATGACTCGGCACAAAACCTATCTCTCATGTTATTCAGTAATGTGTATACAAAGTATACTTAGTTCCTTTACCCTATTAGGGGTACTCAAGTGTTATATTAAGAGCCTATCTAAATATCTGTTACTGATATTCATATGAAATCCTACTTCTTAAACTAGGTGACATAGGACAACGCAACCAATAGCTTGCTATACTTTGGCCAAATATTTTACACATGGTTATCATGTTTGCATTCCTAGATGACATACTCATCAAATGGAATAAGTCCTTCACCACACTTGATATGTTATCTAGATTGGTCTTCACTGACCTTTTTCAGTCCACTTGATTCAATCCTAACCCTAGACAAGGTTAGAAACATGCCCTAGTGTGGAGGACTGCTCACGGTGACTAAGGGTACATAGACATACTCAATTGACTTACGTCGATTAGGTGTGTCTAGTTATCCTAAGTCAACGTGAGTTGACCCCGACACTAGATCATGTCCCTATCTCTGCATAGGGAGAACTATGAACCAATCAAGAACTTATGTTAGTCTAGTTGAAAAAACTCTGAGGGGTATTGAGACATGTCAACTGCAACATAGTATCCTCGTAATGACTCCTGTCATTACAAAGGTACTTCATTGCAGTTGGTGTGTGTCAACATCCAACTGAGTTTCCTCATCTGGATGAACATAACTTAGATTGAAAATTAATGTTATATTAAACACTTCATTACAGATTAATTACAACATCTTTACTGATTCAACCAGGTTCTTTAACCTATAAGGTTACAAGTTATAACTACATTTGTGGTAGGTATGTAGATAAAATATTTTTCCTAACCTATTTATTTATAAGTTTTAGTTTATCATCTAACCGATACAACTTGTAACAAGAAATGGCATAATGGCTCTTATAGTTATAAAGGTGTATGAATTAGTTACTTTTAGTTTAAGATTAAGGAAGTCTGCATAAGAAAACACACATGCAGCCATTCACCTAAATGTTCTTTATCATTCTAGAAAGTTCATAACTTAGATCTTAATGAATGATCTCAAGGGAATTTTCCCCCTTTTTCCAATGTCATGGGCTATTCCCATTTATGTAAACTGAATTCATATATTCCATATATAGTCAAATTGCATATGCAAAATTATAATCATATTTTAATACACCTATATCCATGTAATTTAATTACAGTCATTTTTGTGATGGTAGAGTATCTTAAGATTGTCAACATTATAAGTTGCATCTCTTCTAGAAGAAACCAATTCAACTAATAACTCAGATTCCTACCCCAACCATTCCATATTATCTAAGTATGTTAACTACCCTCCTTTATTAAGTAATACATATCATTTCATCCCAATTCATGCCAAGAAAATATTACAAGAAGTATTATTAAAACCACACATATTTTATTCATCAAGGAGGAGTTATACATTCACTAAATCCAAAACATTTCAGATATCACAAAATGTCAAACAAAAATACCTAACCAACTCTTATTACAACTTCCTTTTCCATCAAGTACATCTCAGTAATGAAGCCATATTTCATCATAATAAATATTCAGTCTCTTTAATAAAACAAATGTAACTTTCTATATGTCTTTCTCCTTTCATCTTTTACGAATTCCATCTACAAAATTTCTAGCACAAGTCAGTTCATTGAACTGAGCATGATAAGCACTATATCATTAAAACAATGTGCTCTTAGCTAACTGTTTCATAAAAGAACTCTGTGTTATGAAACAATCCTGAAAACACAATCAAATAACATAAAGACTCAACCAAAAAGGAGTACAATACAAGATAAGAGAGAGAGAAAGAGATATATTTCAAATCAAAAGCAAGGTTTGGTCATTCAATCTATCAACCTTAACTTTCCATCATAAAATCCTTTTATCATACAAAATTTAAACAACAAATTGAAGAAGAATTATCATTTCATCTGAACCTTACCTTTAATTTCATGTAATCCATTCAAGACCCTTCAATACATTTAAACCTATTTAAAAGAAGGTGATAAAATACCTAAAACTATCTTTCAGACATAATTCAATAGTTTGAGCATTAATAAACATTTCCTTCAATCCAATCATCTCATTATCACAGATTCATCCTAAATTCTAAGATGTCATCAATCATAAATAAAATCATAAGAACATGTAAGGGATAACCAAATCATCATGAAGTAATTAATGTAACCCTGATTGAAGCATATTAATGTTCAGGATCAGAATTAGGAATCCAATTCAAGTTAGAAGTCAAAGACAACCTAAATCAGACCTCATCTAAAGTGTAAGGTTGCTTCTAACAAGAAAACAAGATAACATTCAGATCCCAAACAAGATACACCATTGTTAATCATTACATAAAAGAGAAGATTGGTTAAGTTCAAAACTTATTCAAGACTCAATACTCCTTCCAAGCATTTCAAAAAATTCTACTCTGTTGTCCTAAGAACATTACTACACTCAGTCCTATCACATGGTCAAGAAGTGACATAACCATAACAGACCAGAGGAGGGACAACAACTTCACCAAGTAAATAATATCCTATTTGAAATATTGATGAGTGTATTGAGGGAGATTGCAGTCTCCTCATCTGTCCTAGCTCTTAAGAATAAGAGTAAAAATTTTATAACCAAGAAAACTGAAATGACAAAGGTCAAATCACAAACGACCCACATTAAAATCCAAACAAAGATTCACCCAAGTATCAAATTGAATGAGTACAACAAAACCAATAAGAATGAACATAAATCCACATTCCCCTATTTCCTTAGGTCATTACAGGAAATAAAAATTCAAAAAGTACAATTACATTTAAGGATGAAAGAATTGATTCACTTCCAAACAACCCAGTGAAGGGAGGAAGGTGAATAATAAAACTATAGGTCAAACCAAAACAACCCATCAATAACTTTAATCATTTAAAAGAAGATAGATAGCATATGCACATTCCTCAAAAGGAGATTCATTCAGTAATGATCAAAACATTAACTCGAGATCCAAAAGATTTGTTACTCATCTCAGAATCCTGAGTGGTTTTAAGAGAACTCGAGAAGTGCTCACCAAGACAAAATGACCTTAACAGATATGGAAACCAAAACACCTTCGACGAAAGAGATTTAACAACAATTAATACCAAGAATGGGATTTAATATAGAAAAACATGAAGTGGGTTTTCTATAACCATCTTACAGTTTCAGAGTAAGTTTAAAACAAAATTAACATTTCCACTGGTAATATCATCCTTCAGACTTATTATCCAACAAGCTATACCTCTAAAATAGTGATGTATCATCAACACAAGGTTCCATTAAAATCCCCATAAAAAACATCAGAGAGAGAAGACATGTAAGTCGATTAAGAGAATATCCAATAGCAAAAAACAAAAGTTCCAAACTCATGACTCTTAGATTAAGTTTTCCCTCAGTCAGGAACAATGGTGGTCCTCATAGTTTACTACAACAAGGATAACAACACAAACTAAAGAACAAAATATCATAAGATGACAGTCATGATATCCAAACAAATTTCCCTATTTGTAGTCTTCTGACGGAGTTTATACAAGTAACATTATGAACCAAATCCTCATAATCAAGCAAACCAAGTTACATACATGGTTAGAACAACTTTTAACTAAGATCACCTAACAGATATCGGCTCTGTTTCAAGCCTCTGTAGGAAGATTAAAGAAAAAGATATCTACTCAGAAGTATGGAAACTTCATACCCAGAACACACTTTATCATTATTCAACTAAAATCGATAATACATTCAAGAAAACAACACAATATCAAGAAGCAAAAGAAAATTCATTCATAAAAACAAAACTAGCTTATTTCCCTAAAAGCAAATTTGTTTTTATGATCATTTAAGTAAAATCATAAGACTTAATGGATAGGGCCTATCATGCTTGATAGAGCTCCATTATTCTCTATTTCACAGAAAATCTCCAAGAAGAGCTTCAATTTTTCCTTCAAAACACCAACAACCCTCCAAATTTTCTCCTTCTCTTTCTTATAGCTTCTCAGTGCCAATTTCTTCATTCAAATGCCATGCAAGGCAAGAGATTTCATGCAAAGATAACATTCATGCAAGAATCAAACCAGAGGTTCGAAGAGCCAAAACAACCCACATGTAGACCTCAAGCTCAAAAACCAAATGAAAAAACAAAACCAAACCCCTCTTTCTTATTCCTAGGCGGTTTTCACCAACTTCAAAAATATTAAATGCAAAGTAGGACTGTCAATCCTTCCAATTCTCCTGCCACCATGCCACCTCTATTTCTAGTGAAAGACTAAGTTCAAATTTTCATGCATCCAAAACTTGGCGGAGATTCCAAATTTGGTAGTTAAAAAGAGATAAGGACTCATTAACTTCATCATAAATTCCTAGGAATCGATGCCACTAACTTTCTCCCTCCCTATGTCGTCCCATATGCCCCTTTAGGTTAGCCAAACATTAGGTTAGGTTCAACATTAGTTTAGCAACTAACATGGTCCTTAGGTATAATTCTTTAGTCTTAGGTCCCATTTAACATCTAAAATAACAAAAGAACTTAGTAAATTAGGTTAGGTTACTCTTTTTAGGATAAAGTTCCTAATTTAAGGAACATAGTGTAAATAGGTTCCATGTTCCTAATTTAAGAATTACATCTTACTTTAATAGAAAAGAGGAACCATATTGTTACCCAAATTTAGATACAAAGCAGAGAGCCAAGGAGATCGGATCATTCCTGACCTTCGTACATTCAAGTTCCAGGAGCCTTTCATATGTCCAGCTTGGACATTATGTCAACAAGGTTAAAAATTAGAAGCATGCCTTGGATCAATGAAATTGATCCAAGGTAATGTTGTTATGAATCCCCAAGAATTATGAAAACAGAAACTCAATTTATCAATCCCAAGCAGTGAATTATTCTGCATAAAAAGAGATGAATTGCTTCATTTTAAATTAAGCAAAAACATGAAAAAATTGTACATATTTCAGCATATAACATATTACCTACTGAAAACATGATTTCATAGGTCATAAGAGTACACCATCTTAAGACAAAAATCACCTGTCAACATTTGAACCTTTCATAACATAAGTCACCATAGATACTAGTCATGCTAGAGGTATTACATAAGGGGAGTCAATCACCACAACAGATGAAGTAGGGACAAAAGATGAGGAAGGAGACTTGGTTCCAATTTGTAAAATTTAAACTTAAATTTCCTTTTAGAATCCTCACTTTTATCTTTTTCCTCATGAGATGGGACCACCTCTGACGCGGAAGTTACTGGAAGCTTCTAGAATTGTGAATCTCTATGTTGATTGAGAAACAGGGACGGAAGCCTGTGATATTTTATTAATCTCAATCAGTAAAAATTACAGAGAATGGGCTGCAATATTTATAGATATTGCACAGCCAAATACACACAGGAGAATAAGTTGCACAGGTGCAACCAAATGCCAAAATGAATAAGCTTCCAATAACATCCGGGAAGCAGGAATTAGAAAAAGACAAATATATTGTTTAAAACAATATAACAATCTGAATACAAACAAATATGGTTGATTAACCATACAACAGTATATTTATTATTTAATTAATAAAATTAATTAAATAATCTAACTATGCATAATTAATAATAGGATAATATTATTTATCCTAACATTCCCCCCCTTAATTGTGCATTGTCTGGAGAGATGAGGAGAGAAATGCTCTGAACAACTCGAACTTGTCACGTGCAAGTGACTTTGTGAAAATATCTGCTCGTTGTTCAGCTGTTGGACAAAATTGAAGCTGGATATTGTGCTTCAATACATGTTCGCGTATGAAATGAACCTGAACTTCAATGTGCTTTGTTCTCTCATGAAAAACTGGATTGCGAACAAGTTTGAGAACACCTTCGTTGTCAACATACATGGTGGTCGGTTTGTCCTGTGGTATTCCAAGTCCTTCCAGTATGCGACGTAGCCAAATCGCTTCACAGACAGCTTCTCCTGCAGAACGATACTCGGCTTCTGTGGAAGAGCGAGAAACAAAGTGTTGTTTCTTACTTCCCCATGATATTGGTCCAGATCCCATAAAGAATACAAATCCAGAAGTGGATTTTCTATCATCAATGTTACCTGCATGATCTGAATCCGAATATCCAGTCAAGAAGAAGTTTTCGTTCTTCTTGTATTCTAGACCAAGATCCACTGATCCTTTGAGATATCTTAAAATGCGCTTTGCTGCTTTCCAATGACAAACTTTGGGTTCTTGCATGAACCTGGATAGATAGCTTACTGCAAAGCTGATATCTGGTCTAGTGTAGGTCAGGTAAATGAGACTCCCAATCAGCTGCCGATAGAGAGTGGCACTTACCTCAGGAGATGGATCTGAACGAGATAACTGTAATCTGTTCTCCATAGGTGTAGCAATTGGTGTGCAATCCATCATCCTAAACTTCTCGAGCGTTGTCTTGGTATATTTCATCTGAGAAACAAAGATGTGATTCTCTTTCTGCCATACTTCCAGTCCAAGACAGTAGTGCATAAGCCCGAGATCTGTCATGTCGAATGATCGCTTAAGATCTTTCTTTGTTTCATCAATCATCTTCACTGAACTGCCAGTGATGACTAGATCATCGACATAAACTACAACAATCACCATCTCCCCCCCTTGCTTTTTGAGGTAGAGATTGGGATCGTATGGATTTCTGACGAATCCATGTTGTACGAGATGCTCATCAATCTTGATGTACCATGCCCGGGGTGCCTGTTTGAGGCCATACAGAGATTTCCTGAGTCTGCATACCTTTTCTTCTTGACCAGGTACTACATATCCCTCAGGTTGAGTCATGTAGACTTCTTCTTGCAAATCTCCATTCAGGAAGGCACTTTTTACGTCCATCTGGTGAACTTTCCATCCAAACTGAGCAGCTAGAGCAAAGATCATCCTGATCATTTTGATCTTAGCTGTGGGAGCAAATGTCTCCTCATAGTCAATACCTTCTTTCTGTGCGTACCCCTTTGCTACAAGTCTTGCTTTACACTTGTCCACTGTCCCATCTGCTTTGTACTTAGTTTTGAATATCCATCTGCATCCAATGGGTTTCTTCCCTGGTGGAAGATCGACAAGCTGCCAAGTGTTATTCTTCATCACTGATTGATATTCAGAATCCATGGCATCTTTCCAAGCTTTTGACTGTAGGGCTTCCTGGACTGTAGAGGGCTCGTCTGATTCAATGACTCTACTCATCAAAGCAAAGTTAACTTCTTCTCTTGCTTTACTGCGAGTCCGTGGTCCAGGGGTGGATGTATCCGGTGGAGCATCCAATCTTGCATCTCGTAATGTACTTGTACACCATTTAGGCATACGTTGAGCTGTTCCCATGGGTTGTGGTCCTATCTGATCAACACCATCATCCCCATCATCACTTTCATCTTCTGAGGGAACATTTGCTTCAGTTTTTACAACTGGTGAAAAATCTACATCTTGCGAGTCCGGAGGAGGAGTCTCTGCTTCCTTCTTCTCGAAAAACTCAACATCTCTGCTTGTGTAGACTTTTCTGGTCTTAGGATCCATCAGTCTGTACCCAAGAGTCTCTTCACTGTATCCAATGAAGATGAGATTTTGTGACTTCATGTCCAATTTCTTTCTGTTCTGTTTGGGTATGTGCATGCTTGCTTTGCATCCGAATACTCTGAGGTGTGCAATGGATGGTTTCCTCTTTGACCATGCTTCTTGTGGTGTAATTCCATCAAGAGCAGTTGTGGGCGCTCTGTTTAACAAATACACTGCTGTTTTTGCTGCTTCTGCCCAAAATGTCTTTGCAAGTTCGGAATCATCGATCATGCATCGCACCATTTCCATGATAGTACGATTTCTTCTCTCGACAACACCATTTTGCTGTGGTGTGTGTGGAGGAGGCATTTGTCGACGAATCCCGTGAGTTTGTAGATAGTCTCTGAACTCATCACTGGTGAATTCCCCCCCTCGATCTGAGCGGAGAGTTCTGATGTGACGACCAGTTTCTTTCTCAACTGCCACTTTGAACTTTTTGAACGTTTCAAAGGCTTCACTTTTCTTGCGAAGACAGAAAATCCACATTTTGCGTGAATAGTCGTCAACACAGAGCATGAAGTACTGGAACCCTGAATGACTTGGCTGCATCGGACCGCACAGATCGGTATGAACCAGGTCAAGTTTTCCATGAGCTCGAAAAGTACTTGTTTGGAATGAAACTCTGTGTTGTTTCCCTGCTAAGCAGTGAGGACATTTGTCTGTATCCTTCTGAAGAGATGGTAGCCCATGTACCATATTACACCGGCGAAGTGTGTCGAGATATTTGAAACTTACATGACCAAATCTCCTATGCCACAACTGAGCTGAGGTGGAGTTTTTAGCCACGAGTGCTTGATCATTTTTGTGAATAAAATCAAGTTGAAACATTCGTCCCACATTTGAGGCTTTTGCAATTATTTTCGAGCCTCTGGATTTATCTCGAATCAGACACATTTTCTTGCCGGATTGACTATCAAAGTCAATTTTCAGGTTGTGATCTAGGAGTTGACTGACTGAAAGAAGATTCTTTGTCAACCCAGGGACATATAGAACATCTGATATTCTGCAGTTGCGTGAACCAAGGGGTAGAGAAATGTTTCCAATCCCCTGTACTGTATATGAAGAATCATCTCCCAACGAAACATGATTTTTCGATGGCGTGTCCCTCATTGAAATAAACCAGTCTCTGTGGCCGGTCATGTGTCGAGTGGCTCCCGAATCAACATACCAGACGTCACTAGATGACGTGGATGGTTCACTTGATCGAGCAGTGAACAAGAAGTCTTCATTGTCTGACTGATCTTGTTGCTCAGCAATATTACCTTGCTGGTGGGGTCTTCTTTTCCAGTTCCCCTTTTTCTGCCCGTGATAATTGTTTGAATGTCCCTTGTAAGTTTGTTGTTGTTGTGGTCCAGAATTGCTCGATGAACCTTTCTTATATGTGTTAAACCAACATTCTTGCAAGTCATGTCCTCTTTTGCAAATGGGACATCGCTTCTTCTGTTGATTGTCCCCATGATACTGATTCTGATGTGGGGACTTCTGATAGGATTTAGGTTTTCCTTTACCTTTTCCTTTCCATTTTTGATGTGAAGACAGTGCCTGCTCCTCTTCATCATCCTTGTTGTACATTGCTTCCTCTTGTTGCAGTAGGTTTACTAACTTGTCAAAACTAATTGTTGTATCTGACAAGTTTAGAGTTGTGACAAAAATTCGGTAAGAAGAAGGGAGAGCTCTCAGAACAATGGGAACGAGAGACTCATCTTTGACCTCTTCTCCTAGGGCTAGAAGTGAAGCCCTCAACTCTGCAACTCTTCTTAGGAAGGCTTCAATTTTCTCATTCTGTTTGAATTTCAACGTATGTAACTGACTCTGCAAATTGAGTATGACATTCTTGTTCTTGGCCTCATATATTGTGCTCAGCTTATCCCAAGCTTCTTTTGCTGATGTGGCATCTCGAATGTGGACTTGCACATCGTCGGATACTCCAAACAAGATGATGAGCTTTGCTTTCTGATCTGCTCTATCAAATTGTCGTTGTTGTGTTGCATCCGTTGGTGATCTGGTTAGAGTACCAGTCACAACAGGCCAGATTTCTTCAAACTCAAGCTGTGTCTTTATTTTTGTCTTCCAAGCAGCATAGTTGCTTCCTCTGAGCAATTGTGAATCCGGAAGAAAAAATTTGGGGGCATTGGTGCCCATTTTGCAGAGATCACTGACAGGGTTTGGCTCTTATCACTCCAGGTATAAGGTCTCCCAATCTATATACCGTCAGTCCGATATACCAAACCTTTCTATATACGCGCCCTTCCGATATACCCGTCGGTACGTGGAAGAAGCTCGCCCTTTCTATATACCCGGCGGTACGTGAAAGAGGCGTTAACGTACGTGAAAGAATTCGATACGTGGTACCAAGACAGTACTGATGGGGTCTGTGCGATTATTGACACCGGCTCAAAGAAATATCCTCATACGCGCGCGTAACTTCGCTATATACTCGGATAATTTCTCAGTCCGGATTTATGTCTTGCAATCGTTCACAGACGGATGGGATGGTTCATAGTGTGTGCACTGTGACCTTATTACTCCCCGTCGATTTATAGGGACGATGCCCAGACGACGTTGTTGCAGCTATATTAGGCGTTAAGTGCAGTAGTAGTCGCGACGGCTTTACCCGTAAGCGCTTCCCAGAGGCACTGTATATACCGAACGCTGCGAATGAGATCTAGGATCTCGTGAGTGTTACAGAACCAAATTTACTATTTTTGATTACAATTCTGCCAGTTTCTGAGCAGTTACAAAGTTTTGCAGTTGACTATGGCAACCTGCAAATTAGTACAATATACAATACAATTTGAATGACAGGCAAAAATTTACAATTTCGGGGTCCTGGTGACCTCCTGAACCCAAAATGCTAAAAATTGCAAAAAAATAGCTGAAAATGCAATTTTTAGGTGGGTCTCCTTTTGCAAAAAATGTCTGGAATGAGAAAACAGACCAAATAGGAGAAAAAAAATTTTTTTTACCCTAAATTAGGGATTCTCCGCTAAATTTAGTTAGTCGTAACTAAATTCAAAAAAGCCTGCTAAATTTAGCAGTTCCGCCAGAATTTCCGCCAGATGCAAAAGGAGAGTTTTTGAGTGTTTTTTGTGGGATTTGATCCTCAAACCTCTCACTCCTAAGGCACATGCAATAACCAACTTGGCCACTTGGGGCGCTTGGACTATGAATGGAAGAAATTTGTATTTAATGTCAAATAAATTGACTTACCTCTTGAAAAATGAATGCCACGTGGCGCATGCTGGTGAAGGGGCGTTTTTAGGGTTCTATTTGCCCAAAAAATGGATCTGAGGCTTTATTTCTTTGCTCAGGCCGCATTTACTTGCTCAGGCCTCATTTTCTCCTTCCCACGCACTGATCAAGCCGTATTTTTTGCTGTATTTTCTTCTTGGGCGCGTGTTTGAATGCCAGGCCACGTTTTTCACTGTACAGGCCACGTTTTTGACTGCCTGGGCGTTGTTTTTGCTTGTTTGGGCGCGTTTTTTGCCTTTCCACGCACTGTAGCAAGTGCAGGCCGCGTTTTTTAGCTTGAGGCTGCGTTTTTTTAATTGCTGGGCCATTTTTTTAATGCTGGGCGCATTTTTTTAAAGCTGGAGGCATTTTTGATTGTACAGGCCGTATTTTTTACAATCTAAGCTTCATTTGCTTGTTGTTTGCATGTGCAGGGCGTGGCAGATGGAGAAGGGCGCGGGCTTGAGGAGAATGACGTTTTTTTAGCTCCAAAAACACATTTTTTCTAATGCAGGCCGCGCAGGGACTGAGAATGGGCGCATATGCTCAAAAAAACTCTTTTTTTTTTTACCTCCCACTGTATATTTTCCAGCTTGGGCGCCTCCTTCTTCTTCTTTTTTATTTTCTTTTCTCTGTTTGTTCACTGCAGGTGCATATACACAGCAAAGCAATCCTCCAAAACAAGATATAGCTCTAAATGCAGTAAAAACAAAACCCTGATTGGGGAAATTTTTTTTTTTTTAATTCAATACCTGTAGCAATTTTTGCCTGGTGCTGAGTGCACCAGTGCAAAAAAAATTTGCCTTCCAAGTACCTGGAAGGAACAGGCGGATGTGGGGGAGGCAGGGATGGGGCTGGGAGTTTGCACGAGGCTGCACAGGCTCTCGAATGCTGCAAATACGTCTCCAATCTCCTCTTTCTCTATTGCTCTCTCTTCCACACCTTCACAGGGCCAGAATTTTGCTCTGGTACCAAATGTCGATTGAGAAACAGGGACGGAAGCCTGTGATATTTTATTAATCTCAATCAGTAAAAATTACAGAGAATGGGCTGCAATATTTATAGATATTGCACAGCCAAATACACACAGGAGAATAAGTTGCACAGGTGCAACCAAATGCCAAAATGAATAAGCTTCCAATAACATCCGGGAAGCAGGAATTAGAAAAAGACAAATATATTGTTTAAAACAATATAACAATCTGAATACAAACAAATATGGTTGATTAACCATACAACAGTATATTTATTATTTAATTAATAAAATTAATTAAATAATCTAACTATGCATAATTAATAATAGGATAATATTATTTATCCTAACATATCAATTATATTTAGTTTAGTTTCGTAGATCTCGTCAAGACCTTTCCGATGCATTTTGAATAAACCAAATCCAAGTCCATATGTGAAAGATATGAGCAGTCAAAGTTCTGGTCAAACCCAAAAAAATGATGACGTGGTATTAATGTGGATACTCTTGGTGAGTAACATGTGGCACTGATTTTTATGGGCATGTGGATCTATTGTTTTTGGACACTTGTCAGATTTAAATTAGCACGTGTTTTCTTTTTTTTTTAAAGAAAATCAAAATGTATATATAATAAACAATTTTTTTTTTGTTTTTTAATGTGGGAAACCCACGTGGAATTCTCCATCCCTATTAATGTTGGATATTCCAACATCCCATACAACACCAAAGATATAGGATTAATCCTCCCTTATAAAGGCAACATGAAATGTGACCTTAAATAAAGTAAAGGTAATGTTTATCAACAAGTGGCCCGTGAGAAATTAAAGGAGGGTGGTTTATGTGGATTGAAATCCACGTATATGTGGGATGGGATTTTATCCCAAAAGTTATGCATAGGCTATTTAAAGGTTATGTAGCTACATTTTAATAGTTGGAGCTGAATATTTCAAAAAATATTGTGGGATAAGTATTATCCTAAAAACCAATGTAAGTTGATTTTCCCTCATACGGGATGTATAAGGATAAATAAGATATCCTTAGGAATCAGGCTCACATGGCCTATATAAGGCCCCTCTTACACACCATTATATACAATGAAAGCTATAATCTTCCAATCTATTTGAAAGGCATAAAGAGAATAGTGAAGAATTACAAGGATTTATTAAAAAGCAATATTTTTGTAATAAAGTTCTATTTAAAATTTTATAGGAAAATATGGTGGGAGATTAAGTTCTATTTTTAATAGGAAAATTGTAAAATTGGGAGTTATTAGAAACTCACCAATTGGCCCATAGTGCCACACTCTTATTTGCGGAGCCTGAAATTGTTGACCAGATAACCATAGGTCGTTTTGCAAACGTCTGGAAGGTTGATCGAGTTCCATAGGATTCTTGTGCACCAAGAAGGTGGAGAATGTGACTAACTTAGCATTGATGTTCTTTAAATTTCTAGACTACTTTGTAGGCAAGTAAATTTCCATTAGGTTTTGGTTGTAAAATTCATATTGTACATGCAAATTTTAACTCATGGAACGGTTCAAAAGAACCCAGAGACATAGGTTATTGCCGAACTCTGTAACCAATCTGTGTGCAATGTGATTTACATTTTTGCTTTATTGAGAGCTGATTACTTAAAAGGGATTAATTTATTGGCAATTATTAATAATCCTATAGGGTTCTGAAGGTCATAAAAAAAGATAAATATATATTAAAAATTTTGAGTTGGATTTTTAGATCATTTAATAACAGAGGTGTAAGTTTATCTTCCAATGGAGATAGGGAAATGAACCCATTATTTATGCTTACTTTGTTGGAACTTGTCAAAGTCCAACATTTTTCTATCCAACTCCATGAGGATCCATTTTTCACTTGGAAACCTCAAAAAATAAATTGGAGACCCCAAGAATGATGCAACCAGTAAATAGGTGAATTTATGAAATTGTAAAAATATGTAACCCCATTTTGACACTATGTTCCATGCAGCATGAGAAACCCTTTTCTTTGATAAATTGGGTTCAAATCTATAGATAACGTTGTAGATAAAATCATCATTAACTCTTCAGAGATACTCCTCGCTTCCTTTGAGAGATAGTAGAAGATAATACTTGTAAACATGGTCTGAGGGCCTGGAGCACTTGGGATTCATTATAGGATAAATTCTCATCCCTGCTACAGCATAAGTGACATATGACATCATGTATAATTTTCCTGTAACCAAAACCTATTTCATCTGGTTGTTAGTAGTGTCATTGATGAATGCACCCCAGTCAAATTATTTCTCATTTTTTTGTATGTTAATGAGGAATTGATACATCCATCCTTGAAACTCTCTAGCCTCAAGGAGTCTGAAAAATCTTATGAGAAGTGTGATGGTATCGTCAATTTCCAAGTTGAATTTACTTCTAGGTATGGTTTTTGGAAATATGGACAAAGAAGGCTTAGGTTTCAACAAGTACTTTTTGTTTACATACTTGAAACAATCATCCAAAATATCTTCCCAATCTTGTTGAGCTAGTTTAGGATATGTCTTGAAGTATTTAGTGAAATTAGGGATGTTGAGAAGATCATCAAAGTAGTTGGTGTCCAACCTGACTACCACCTCACCTGTTTGATTTCAAAAATACCTTAAATATGATTCATAATTATTAGCATAGACAAGAATGCATTTTAGTCACTAGGTAAATATTGGAAAGGCAACAGCCAAAGGTAACTTTCTATTATAATTACACTACATCCATGAATTATGTCAAGAAAATTTGTTCTTTATTCCAAAACTCTTTCATGTCAACATGTCCTAACATTGTTTCCCTAATATCAATATTGGAGGGACGTATGATCCCCTGATATTTGTACTTCATCTCTTTAGATGAATCCTTTTTCCCCTTGCCTTTACATGAATTAGACATAAGGACTAAAGAAAAATATCTGCAAAGTCCCTAAAATCTCTGTAGAGAAGTTTAGATTTTAACCCCCTACAATATATGTTACATAGTCTGACAAGCTGGTCAGAAAGGAGAAATTTTTGAGAAACTTTAGAAACACAATATACCATCGGGGTTATATCCTTGATCGGTACCTCAAGAAACTTGATACACTATCAAGATTTACAACTTGTTTGGCACTATGAAAATCTTGACACACTGGCGAAGATACGACCTTGTTTGGAAATGGAATATTTTTTACACACTTGTCAAGAAAGTAACCTACTTCAATAAGGGAAAAACCCAAAATGTATTTTTAGGTTAAAAATCATTAAGTATCTTTTCCCATCTTGTTCCTTCAGAAACCCTTACAAAAATTAACAAGTTAAAATCCTAAAAAGGTTCACAGTTTTGAAGGTAAAACAAAAATAACAACTAGAAAAAGACAAGTAAGGGGTAAGAGACCTTTGAAAAATTGAAAAAAACTCCTCAATTTACTAAAAACCAAGATAATAACCTCAAAAATGCAAAGCACAATTCAATTATAAGGAGAGTTACTTACCAAAAGAAGAACCAAAACTTAAAATTCAAGAAAATTAATCAAAAATGCTAATAAAATGCCAATCGTGATTTTGGGGTGCAAAAGCAAGATGAAAATCCAATTTTAAAAAAATAGACAAAGTACAAATAATATGGAAATCCCACCTATTTATAAATTAAATTGCATTGATTACACATAAACCAACACGTGTGGGCCACAAACTCCACCTTGGAATTTATTGCGTTGACTTGGCGGTGAAATTTTTACTGCACAAGACACCTCGTGAAAGCATGTAATTAGATCCTGAGAACCTGACACAAAGGATTCCAGAAGGGAGTTGGGGTTCGGGTTTAAGAAACAAGTGACATGTGTCATGTAATTCGTCTGCCATGTTCTAATGTACACAAACCCAAAAGTCTAACATACAATAGTGTTTAGGGTTTTGAGTTTGGAAAACACATCTCATGTTGCATGTGGTTTTGGGGTGAGATGATCTTATGCACTCGGAAGCCAAAACTTGAAAAGATGTAGTGTGTTTGGTTTTCAGGGGCAGAAAGCACATAACACTTAACATGTAAAATGCTAAGGAAAACCCAAAATATGATACAAAGGACAAAGGAGGCATTTTCAAAATAATTCGTGAATGGAAGATAGATTTTAATAGGTTCATCAACATGAAAATTTGATTGGTTATCCCCATTTTATCAATAAACTCAAAAATGGGATAACACTCACCCACTTGCTTATTTCTTGCATGGAATAGTCACACACAACATTTAGGACTAGTGTCCCTAAACACCTTTTTAGTGCAATTTAGGCCAACTTCTATCATCAATGCAAGCTCATAGTCAGAATGAATCATCTACTTATAGCTCCCCCTAGACTTATAACATCTTTCTCTAGCTGAAAACACAAAATAAGACTTCATACCTTCCTATCATGCGTTGAAGATGATCCAAAAATTTAATTACTGCCATGAATCAACTTTTCAGTGATCTTTACCTTTAAAGCATGTCATTTCACTCTTTTTGGATATATGATCTACTCAACAAGCCATTATACCTATAATTATCCTTCATTTTTCTATGCAATCCTTCATGGCACCCTATACACTTGTTTGAGGTCAAAATAGGATCCTCTTTCCTTAATGGTTCTTCATAAGCATGTAGATGACTATTTTCAGAGAAAGGACATGCCACATTACCCTGATAAGGTACATCTTTTACTCATGGTGTATTGAAACAATCAAACTAGCTCTTCAACATGAATTTTTTCATCTTGTTGCACTTCTTAAAGCATACAAACTCCTCAACATGTATCATGATGAAATCCTCATGATACCTTCATAGAAAAACCCAGAAATCATACATGATCCTCTATGTTATTGTCACCCACTTCAAATAGAGATACTCATATGTTTTTTGCACATTTTGTCAATGTATTTGCATCTACCACTTCCATTCTACCTTGTCAAACTTCTTAACACCTTCTTGGCCTGGAGGATGGTCATGGACTACTTTCCTTATCTTAATAAAGCTTTAGATATCTATAGATAGCCGCTTCAACACTCATCCTTGCATATTATTCACCTTGGTACTTAGAGTGAAATTTTCCTTGAAGTTTATGCACATATAATTCTCACTTTATCTTCACTAGATCCTCTAGACACTAGAACTTCTAATTTTATATGACCATTAACTCCCCTACCTTGAGAAGCTCTATTTAAGTCCCTTCATAGTCCCTAGACATGATTAATTCCCTTAAATTTAAGATTTCACACCAAATCTATTGTCTTGTATCATGATTCTCAACCTTATTAGACTTGAAAAAAATCAAGGATTCACATGTACATGCGAGAGACTCTATTAAAAATATATAAGACCACCTACATGTCTATAACATGTCATTCTCTCTCAATCATTGTTCCTTGTTACTTAATATTCCTCATCACTATCTGAGCTTTGAGATCCAATAATAGGATGTTAAGTGATCATGTAAACCATACTATCTTATCATGATAAGATGATATCTCAGATCTTAGAAAATCATGCATGGGCTCAAAGAATTCAATTTTTACCTTCTTGATCAATGTTTACACCTATATTATTTCTTGCCATGTATCCTTTCCTTAAGGGTTTTTCATGTCTAATTTTTTATAAAATGAATTTCCATATAGACTAAAAACACTTAGAGTACCCATTTTACCTTTTAAGCACTGCCCAAAGATTCACAACATCTTTCCTCACAAAGATCTTCTAGAATCGAATATCTCATATTCAAATTAGGTCTCAATTGATGCTTATAGCTTTACCCTAGAATGTCATATTTTCCCATCATTTGAGGTCTTCTCATGGCTTAATTATTCTTAAATATTCATTTAGGTAAAATGTAGATACTTTGTTCCAAATATTGCCATTCAACTCCTCCAGTTAGTCTGTCAAGCACAATATTTTTTTCAAACTGCTTATCATGGTTTTCTAAAGCCTGATTAAAATAAAAACAACTATAAGTACACATATTTTGATCTCAAGTCCTCAAAAAGTTCCAAGTTATTTGTATAAAATTCCTATAACGTTCTGAGCATTCATATTCAGGTATGAAGAATAGAAACCACAAAAACTTTCCTATATCCTTCTTGGATTGTCCTGGATCAATCTTCATGAACTCTGCCACAAGTCATCTTGTGATGATGAATTCAATCAACTTTGACCATACCTGATGTTTTGATCAAGACATCATAGAAGAAATATTTCTTTCCCTACATACATTCATGCAACATCACCTAAAAATCATCATTTCGCTTAGTACTTGATGGTATGATCAAGTCATCATCTTTGATGATTAATTCCTTCTTCATTTCTCCTACATGAAGTATGAACATTCTTGGAACCATTATGAGCATGAATCAATGACACTTAACTAGTATGCAATACTTATCCAACTCTTGATAGTGGAACAACTTCTTCTTTAATCTTATACATACCTAGAAACTCCTCATATCATCTCTTTGAAGTACACACACTTTGTAACATTCCTATTTTAAGACTTTAGAAACAAGGGATTTTTTTTTAATGTTCTATGTTCTAAATACATAATTTAGAACACACATTCCATAACAACCATTCTTATAATAGGTAACCATATGAAACTGTGTTGACTCGGTAAGCTACCGATCTATTCATTTCATGACTCAGTGAACTACCGATCTATTCATGTTTAACTCTAAGTATTGAATACTTTTTTTATACTACGTATACTTGGTTCTCTTACCCTGTTCTAGGTATTGAGTGATCTGTCTAAGGAACCTAACTGAATAATTGTTACCAATATTCATCTACATCACGATCCTTAGACTAGGTGACATAGGACAACGCAACCAGCAGCTTGCGATACTTTGGCCAAAGATTTCTAACATATTGTTCATATTACTTATTCCTTGATGGCATAATCATCAATCTGGAATACATCCTTCACCCCCACTCTATTGTTATCTACAATTTCCTTTACTGACTTCCGTCAGTCCTCTTGCCCAAGGTTTAACCCTAGTTCTGGTTAACAACGTAGGTTATGTTAGGAAGGGGCTCACAAAGACTTAGGATATATTGGCATACTGGGTCAACCTAGGTCAACCCCATGTGCCAAGGTACCCTAAGCCCTAGAGGGCTACTTCATAACGTAACTATGCTACTACCCAGTCCTAGAGAAAACTAAGTTCAATTCCACAAGTGTGTAGATCTAGATGATCAATGCAGAAGGGTGTTGCCACATGTCGACTGCAACACTGTATCCTCGAGAAGATCCCAATCTTCTCGAAGGTACAGCCCTGCAGTTGGCATGTGCCAACATCCTACAGAATAGCCTCTTCGAGATGTACATACCCCTAGGAGATTATTAATGTTTAATTAATTTGGATACATAAAAGCAGATTTCAGCAACCCTGCCCAAACCCTAATCCAACTCTCCCTAAGTTCTTTTCCAAATCAATTTCCATTAACCTTGGAGAACTTCCTTAACTTATGATTGATTGTGATGTTCGTTAATTTTGGCTTAACAAGAAATTACCAAAAAGAAAGGACATCAACCTCATAAGTTCCATTTAATGTGATTTAACCATTCAAGGAAGTGTAACAACCACCTAGATTGTGACTTAATAGACTTTATTAAATGAAGTCTAATGATTATAAATCATAACTTCCTTTTTGTTTACTCTTCATAGGAGAGGAAGAGTCTTCCTCTTCATGGTTAAGTTCTAGGGTTTAACACACCCTTTATGTCCTTTACAAATTCTATAGTTTTCATTGTAAGTTCATTACACGTTACCTTAATAATATGAATTGTTTTAGATAAGAACATTGAATTATGTAACTTATTTAGCTGCATCTCATTTAGGGAAATTACTCTAATTCCCTTTTTTTTCCTACTTATCCAAGAATACTCATTTAAACATATAAATAACATGAAGAATATCAACATGATAGGATTCCATTTCTTTTACAAAGGTACAAGATAATTTACACAACCCATGCAAGTAATTTCTCATCCTTCAATTCATTTTCAAAACTTATACATTTACAACTTATGCATTTTAGGCATACTGCATGACAACAACCTTCATTCAAAAGAAAATAACTTTTCTTTTTCAATACAACTTAAGAATGAATCAAAACTCTTCACAAGAATCAAACTTAGATCAGCCAATGCATCAAATAAGTTTTTGCCTTCTTTTATCACTTACGAAGTCCATCTGCAAAAATTGCTAGCACAGGTCAATTTCAATGAACTAAGCATAATAAGCACTAAGTCTTAAAACAAAGTGCATTCCACTGAATTTTTCCAATAAAAACAACCCTTATTTAATGAACAATTAGTATTTCATACTCTAAGCATAAGTAATAACAATAAAGCGAAGAGCATTAATGAACCAGAATTCACAAAAAGAAGAACATAATATAATCTATAAAATTTGTCTTACAAATTAAAGTATAATTGATCCTATCAATTATCTTTTCCAAACAACAAATCATAACATATCATTGTTTCCAAACCTAAAAAATTATAATACAACACTTATCTTTATTATAAGATACAGGAAGTGTTTACAACATATTCTCTCTAGGATGTTTCATCTAATTTTTCAAGTAAAGAAGAAGAGAAACCATTCCCATTATGCTAAAGTACTTAACATCCACAAAGTAGAACAGGTGCATATCAAGACTTAAACTATCTCCTTTAAAGGTCATCTACTTTAAAATTCAACATTTTAAGGTATTCATCAAAACAGATCCATATAAAAAAAATCCAAGAAGGACTGATGGATTAACAGTCAAACAACAAGTTTGCAATTTCTTTTTTTTGCCCACCAGACATCAATCTCTTTCTGCTTCATCTCAGTCAAATGACAAGTATAAAAATACTAATTAAGTACTGATTCTCTTTTCCAATAAGAATAAAAATCAGAAGGTTCCAACCAATGAACTTAACCCAACTGCATTAGAAAAGGAGTCCTAACAGAATATGATCCAAATCTATAATCATTTCTTTCTACTTAATTTAATAGTTTTTACCGCTTCTTATACATATAGTTTAAGTTCATGCAAGAGTTCCCAAGAAAGAGAACAAGAACAACTTCAAGGAAAGAGAAAACTTAATGCTATAGAAAACCTTTCAAATCATCTCAAATCTTCCATTATAATGCATGAATTCTACTTTCCATTAGGAACATTATAACAATGAAGTTTATACACAGCCACGGACAGCAAAGAATCACAGTTCATCTTTCAAGGACTTAACATTCTTTCATTGGAATCAACAAGAAATGTGAAATCCGAGTAGATGTTAACACTCAAAATTTCCCAATAGTTCAGTCAAGACAGAACTATCTTGATAGTATTACAACTCATCACTATAAGAACTACAGATTGGGATTCCAATAAAAAGACAAACCAACAAGCTGATTCCAATCAAAATCTTGAAGAGTTTATCTAACAACCTACTAAGCCATGCTTCCAGTTTTCTCCTTATGCATGTGGTTTATTCAAAAGGATTCTGAATTTAGAACCACTCCATCTAGTAATAAACTCAATTTAAATGACAAGATCAAACAACTTATTAAAATACGTTCATTCAAAGACTCGAATTACAAATCCAAACACAATGTAAAGCATAAGCTCCCTCAAAGGATCAAGATCATTCAAATGCTTATAAACAAGTTCAGGTAACAACATGTTCCCTCTTTAGTTTATAAAGTAGTCAAAAGACTATAATATCTGAACCAACACATCGTTCAGGTTACCATTTCTTTAAAAAACACCAAGTAACAAATTGATTGTACAGTGTTGCATCACAATATCACAATCACGAATTCATAAATACACCAGCACCATAATGCTAGACCAAGTACAATGAAATTACTTATAAACAGTTTAGAATAAGAAACAGCTTCCCTTCCCAGTTAACATCCTATCAAACCCTGTTTCATATGGAATGTAAGATTCTTAACAGAGCTCAGACCCGACGAACAAAACATGAAAGCTGGGTTCATAACGAACCTACAACAACAGTTAAATAGTCATAAGGACAATAGTTCACAAACACCATGCCTTAAGCAGACTTTTAATCAATGGTACAATTTATCCAAGATAAATAAAATACAGGTTCCAAGTGCATGCGAGTTTCAAAAATAGTCAAGTTTTCATAAGATGAAATACAAAAACCAAGCCATATACGGGTTTATCCAGTGCATGCGAGTTTCAACAATAGTCAAAGTTTTCGCAAGGTGAAATACGAAAACCAATCCATATATGGTTTATCCATAGTCCCATTTAACTATGAAATAAAAACGCAAGCACCATAGAACCGAGAATCTCTGATATAGTTCTCTCCTATTAAACAAGTTTCCAACAGAAGCTCGAACTTGCATACAAGTTTAATAAGAATTGGAAAAGCTCCTTACCAGCTTGTGATCACAAATCACTTCAAGTTCTCAAAACACCATTCTCAACAAATATAGGCAGAACTCAAAGTTCCTTTTAAAACTCAGCTGGTAATTTATTGTCAACAAAAGTGGTCAAAACCAAACAACAATTTCCAACAACTGAAAAAGTTAACAGAGTTACCAACTTTGTTCACGCATGCATAGTTCTTTTATGTAAAATACAATACAACATAATTTTTCCAACAGAATCATATAGACTATGGGTACGAAACCCAGGATGCAAGATTTACTAAACCCATCAACCCATTAACCAGATAGAGCATGCAATGCACAAAACTCAACAGAGCAAGAGTTTCTTTAATGAAAACACTTAGAGGAAAGCAAGAGATTTTAACAGTTAGAGCCTATCATGCCTGATAGTGTCTCTGTCAAATCAAAGAAGACCTCCAGCCGAGCTCACTTCTTCTCCTCTTCTCCACGAAAGATCAAACAACCAGATACTTCTTCCACAATGCCTCTTATACATTCCATGAAATGAAAATAGATTCGAAACCTCAAAAATAGCCATGAAGTGTAGTTTAATCAGCTGGTTCGAAAAACCAGAGTGCATGCAGAATGAAAATCGAAGAACATGCAAAATGAAACAACCCAACAAAAATCCACTGGCATGCCTACCAAGACGGTTTGGGCTCATTAACCAAAAAAATTAATTTCATTAACTCCATATCTCCTGCCTAATCTTCCTTGCCACCGCCTGCCAAGTCTAGCGATCATCAAATAAAAAATAACATGTAGTTTCCATTTTTAGTGATACTGCCACCTAAGCCTCCACCAAGCCAACTAACCCCTGCCAAAGCTGGCAGTCCGTATGCATTCACCATCCTTATCAATAACATAAATGCCTTAGGAACTGTCACCCAAGTGTATGCGACCACTTAAGTCCCAATTCATATCCATTAGTTTAGGATAGATTAGATTGCTTAGGTTAGATCTTAGGTAGAATTAAAATTTATACCTTAGGATATAACACTAACAACTAACCCCCACCATAGGCCTTAGCAATTAGGTTTAGATAAACCCTCAAAGGTAAATAATTCAAAGTACCATAGTTTAAAACACTAGGTTAGGTTACAATAATACCTTGTAGTATTAGGATCTAGGTTAATTAATACCTAGTAACCTTTCTAATTCCATTCGCACCGAGCTTAGGTTAGAATCAGAATTCTATCAAGTGACATAGCTTAGGTAGAAATATATATTTTTTTACCTAGCTTAGGATCCCGTAGGTTAGTCCTCTATAGGATCCTAGATCTCTCTTATGCTGTGAACAAGTTGCATTCCATTTTCATCAGCAATGACCTGTCATGGTCAATCTCCAACGACCCAAGAAAAACAATCCACTAAATGGAAGTACGTTCACACAGAAATCAAAGAACTTGCAACAAAAAAGTTCAGTCCAACATGTATCTTAACTCATGGAATGTCAATTTTACCATTCGTTCAACAGAGCAGATTTAAAACATTCCTTGGATCACTGAAATTGATCCAAGGATGAGTCAGATAAATAGATAAATTTACAACTCTTAAACCAGATTGCAAATCACCTACCAGAAGTGAAAAATGGATTCAGGGAAGCCATTCCAATTCAGTCAAAGGATCTTAAGAGCAGAAAAGACTTATCCATATCAAGCATGATTTCCAATAATCAGAAGAACATATCCTTATAAGGAAAATCACATGTCAACACTTGAATGCAAAGGAGGAAAAATAACAACTGTCAAGGGTGTTACATGCTTCCCTCCTAAAAAGAATCATCGTCCCGATGATTATCTCTTTTAACAATTTACATCAAGGACAGTCAATTCATTCACTTCTCTTATCCTAAGTCAAATATTTCAAAACCTTATAGTTCCAGAAATCAGCATTAAATAACTTTTTATTCAAATCAAGTAAATATCTGCCCAAAACTGGCTTACTTAATGTTATAAAAGATAAAATCATAAAAATTTTATCAGTCAACAGATTCAATTCTGTTCAAATAGATATGGAAAAGTATTTTTCATATCCTCTAGATTTTCCCAAGTTGCACTCTCCTTGTTAAACTGGTCCCACTAGACCTTACATTGACTTATTTCTCTATTTCTTAAATGCAACTGGCAAGTTTCCAGCACTCGAATGGGTTTAACCACGATTATTCCTGGGTCTTGGACCTGCAAGGAATTCCAATTTAACACATGTGATAAATCTAAAATGTATTTCTTAAGCAAAGAAATATGGAAAACATCATGCATTCATGACAAAGCAGGTGGTAGTGCTAAACGATAAGCTACAGGGTTGATTACTTCAACTATTTCAAAAGGTCCCACATAATGAGGTGATAACTTGGCAGCCTTACCAAAAGTTATGGAACTCTTTTTCGGTTTAACCCAAAGAAAAACCTTCTCTCCAAGTTCAAATTTCCTGTCAACCCACTTTAAGTCAGCATAACTCTTTTTCCTATCTGTTGCTTCTTTCAAGCGTTCATGAATCATTTTAACTTGTTGTTCCATTTCCGTAAGGATTTCAGGTCCAATTACCTCTCTATCCTCAATGCTATCCCAACTAATAGGGGTTCTGCATTTCCTTCCGTAAAGCACCTCGAAAGGTGCCATCTTAAGAGAAGCATGATATGTATTATTATATGCAAATTCAACTAATGGAAGGTACTCTTCCCACTTGTACTGCTGATCCATACAGTACATCCGTAACATATCCTCCAAAACCTTGATTTACTCTTTCAGTCTATCCATCCGTTTCTGGATGATACGCAGAACTGAAATTCAATTTAGTTCCAAGAGCTGCGTTGAGCGTTTTCCAAAACCTTGACATCATTCTAGGGTCTCTATCAGATATGATTAATTCAGGTACTCCATGTAATCTGAAAATTTTCGTGTACAAATCTTTTAGCCAAAACAGGAGAATCATCCTTTAGATTTCCAGCAATAAAATGAGCTACTTTCGTTAGTTTGTCAACTACTACCAAAATAACATCATGTTTATTTCTTGACATAGGCAATCCTTGTACAAAATCCATGCTTATTACCTACCATTTGTACTATGGTATGCTATGAGGATACAATAAACCAGCTGGGTGCATATGCTCCACTTTTACACATTGACATTCCAGACAATGAGTCACAAAATCAATAACATCCTTTTTCATTCCCTTCCAGAAATATTGCTATTTTATATCAGCAAGCATTTTTGTAATGCCAGGGTGTCTAGAAAAAGGTGAATTGTGAAACTCTACCAATAATTTCTTTCTCAAATCATTAGGAAAAGGTATGTATACTCTATTTTCATATCGTAAGATTCCCTCATTATCAAAGTGAAAACCTTTATACCTTTCATCCTTCGGATCTGCAGCAAGTGCTATTTTTACTTGCTGAAAGTAAGAGTCAGATTCCATAACACTTTTTACTTCATCCTTAAACTGAGTTCTTAGTGTTATAAGAGCATAAATGTGCTTCCTACGACTTAGAGCATCAGCCACTCTATTCTCTTTTCCTTTAATGTAACTTATGTCAAAATCATATTGAGACAAAAACTCTAACCACCTTCATTGTCTTGCATTCAGATTTGGCTGAGTGAAAATGTACTTCAGCCCAAGATGATCAGTTTTCAACTCAAATGGTTTACCAAGCAGATAATGCCTCCAAACTTGAAGTGCATGAACTATGGCAACAATCTCTAAATCATGTGGAGCATAATTCAACTCATGTAACTTAATTTTTCTACTTTCATAAGCTATGACATGATCATTTTGTAACAAAATACCTCCAAGACCTTCCCCGGATGCATCCGTTACAACCGTAAAGTCTCCATTAGGATCAGGTACAGCTAAAATAGGTGCTGAAGTCAACTGAATTTTCAAATTTTTAAAATCAGATTCACATTTATCATTCCAAACAAATTTCTTATCCTTTTTCTGCAATGAAGTTATTGGTGCAGCCACCTTAGAAAAATCCTTAACAAATTTTCTATAATAACCTGCAAGGCCCATGAAGCTTCTAACTTCATGTACATTCTTTGGTGTAGGCCACTCAGTTATAGCTACAATTTTAGAAGGATCTATAGTAATCCCATCTTTACTTATAACATGACCCAAATAGTGAACTTCAGTGTCATAGAAAGAACATTTGGACAACTTACCATATAACCATCTCTTTCTCAGAATTTCCAAAACTATTTTCAAGTGTTCATGATGCTCCTCAACACTTTTAGAATATATGAGAATGTCATCCAAGAATACAAGCACAAACTTGTCCAAGTATTCTTGAAAGATATTATTCATTAAGTTCATAAAAGCTGCAGGTGCATTCATTAATCCAAAGGGTAAAACCATGAATTCATAATGTCCATACCTTGTTCTGAAAGCCATTTTATGAATTTCCTCATCCTTAATTCATAATTGATGATATCCAGATCGAATATCTATCTTAGAATATACCGATGCTCCATGCATCTGATCAAATAGATCATCAATTCTAGGAAGTGGGTATCTATTCTTGATTGTTGCTTTGTTTAACATCCTGTAATCAATGCACAATCTAAGTGTTCCATCTTTCTTTTTCACAAAGATCACCAGTGCTCCCCAAGGTGAAACACTTGGTCTAATCAAACCCTTAGAAAAAATTTCTTGCAACTGAGCCTTAAGCTCTACTAACTCTGTGGTAGTCATTTGATAAGGTGCTTTAGAAATAGGTTCAGTACCTAGTTTGATTTCAATCATGAAGTCAAACTCCCTTTTGGGTGGTAATCCTAGTAATTCTTCTGGAAACACATCACTGTAGTTTTGTAACAGTGGATAACGTTCCATGAAATCACTTGTTTTCTTCTGTAGATTCTGAAATTTTTACTGCATATAAGGTACAACCCTTATTTTTGGCCTTTTTAAGTTGCATAGCTGACAATTTCCTAACAGAAATTTCTCGTTTTACACCCTGAATCTCTATTGTTTTCTACAGATCATCTAAACAACTAATATGTTTTTCAAAATAGTCTACCTTTACTTTATGCTCTGCTAACCAATTTACACCTATGACTATATCATAAGATCCCAAAGGTGCTACATAGAGATCAACTTCTGTGGAAAAGCTAGGTAAGTCAAGGACTGCTCCGAAAAGACACATACTAACTATATGAACAAAATTATTACCATAATGTACAGTCCATGATTTATCCATTTTTCCTATCTTTTCTTTTAAGTTTTGAAGCAAGTTTACTAGAAATAAAACATTCAGTAGCTCCCGTATCAAAAATAATAGTTACAGGTATGCCGAATAACTTACCAGGAACTTCTATAGGTGTAACTTACTTTTCAGCTTGCTTGTCAGCTACTGCAACATGTATCTTGTGTTGCTGATTACGATCATCCTTCTTCAAAGGACATTGATTCACGTAATGATCTTTGCCATAGTTATAACAGCCTCCTACCAGTCCCTTTTTGGGCTCAGAATTATTTCCAGCCTTAAAGTTATCATTTTGACCTCCATAGGACTTCCATCCGTTATTATTACTCTTGGAAAAGTTGTTCCGTGTATTTCCAGCAACTTATTCATTGTTGTTTTCTTATTATTATCAGCAGAAAACTTACTTTTATTACCAAAATTTTTCCATGGTCCTTTCTTAGGTGCAAGAGAAGCTGAAGAAGAGTTTGGAACTTTCTTCTGTACTTCCTCCTTGTGAGCAGAAATAGCCTTTAATTTTTGTTCTTGCCTTATGGATTTTTCAACAACCCCTTCCATAGTGGTTGGGATGTGGACATCAACCTCTCCCCCAATAATGGGATTCAATCCCATGATGAATTTTCGTATCCTGAACTTCTCATCAGTTTGATACTGAGGTACATACTTGAGTAGTTTCGTAAACCATTCCCAATACTCAGTTACAGTTAACTTCCCTTGAGCCAAGTTCTGAAATTCAGTCATTTTCTGATCATAATAAAGTTGTGGCAGCCATTGTTGCCTAAAATAACTTTTAAATTGATCCCAAGTGATGTTAGTTTCATCAATGTTTAGCTCAGCCTTATGGCTGTCCCACCATGAAGATGCTTCATGGGAAAGCTAATATGCTCCCCAAATAGCTTTGGTTTCTTCTGAGAAGTTTCTTATTACAAATTACTTCTCCATTTCGTTGAGCCAATTCTCAGCTCCATCACCTAATGTGGTGCCATAAAACTTAGGTGGACTTATCCTTTTAATATCATTAGTGAGTTCAACTGCCAACCTTGCCTTTTTGTTTTCTGGCTGGACAGGCACATTAACATTGTTATCATCAACACCCATATTGGGGTTGTCCTCAGGAGGTGGCTGATTGTTATTACCAGCTTCTTCTTCCTCCTCATTACCCATCACTTGTTTCTCAAGTACAGTCAAATGATCTCTTGTGTCCAACAGGGTAGCAAGGATCTCATCAAGTTTTTGGGATGTTGCTACTCCTTCCTCAGGTGGAGCATTGTTCACAACATTTCCTCTTGTCCTAACCATTTTCTGTTACAAGAAAATTCAATTTTTTATTAGATTATGGACACAATAGGTCCAAGAGCTGCAACCTTCAAGCTCTGATACCAAGATGTAACATTCCTATTTTAAGACTTTAGAAACAAGGGAATTTTTTTTGTAATGTTCTCTGTTCTAAATACATAATTTAGAACACACATTCCATAACAACCATTCTTATAACAGATAACCATATGCAGCTGTAATGACTTGGTAAGTGCCATCGATCTATTCATTTCATGACTCAATGAACTACCAATCTATTCATGTTTAACGCTAAGTATTGAATACTTTTATGTATACTACATATACTTGGTTCTCTTACCCTGTTCTGGGTATTGAGTGATCTGTCTAAGGAACCTAACTAAATAGTTGTTACCAATATTCATTTGCATCACGATCCTTAGACTAGGTGACATAGGACAACGCAATCAACAACTTGCGATACTTTGGCCAAAGATTTCTAACATACTATTCGTATTACTTATTCCTTGATGACATACTCGTCAATCTAGAATACGTCCTTCACCCCCACTCTATTGTTATCTAGAATGTCCTTTACTGACTTCCATCAGTCCTCTTGCCCAAGGTTTAACCCTAGTTCTGGTTAACAACATAGGTTATGATAGGAAGGGGCTCACAAAGACTTAGGATATATTGGCATACTGGGTCAACCTAGGTCAACCCCGTGTGCCAAGGTACCCTAAGTCCTAGAGGGCTACTTCATATCGTAACTATGCTACTACCCAGTCCTAGAGAAAACTAAGTTCAAGTCCATAAGTGTGTAGATCTAGACGATCAATGCAGAAGGGTGTTGCCACATGTCGACTGCAACGTTGTATCCTTGAGAAGATCCCAATCTTCTTGAAGGTACAACCCTGTAGTTGGCATGTGCCAGCATCCTACAGAACAGCCTCGTCGAGATGTACATACCCCTAGGAGATTATTAATGTTTAATTAATTTGGATACATAAAATAATATTTCAGCAACCCTGCCCAAACCCTAATCCAACTCTCCCTAAGTTCTTTTCCAAATCAGGTTCCATTAACCTTGAAGAACTTCCTTAACTTATGATTGCTTTCGATGTTCATTAATTTTGGCTTAACAAGCAACTACCAAGAAGAAAGGACAGCAACCTCATAAGTTCCATTTAATGTGACTTAACCATTCAAGGAAGTGTAACAACCACCTAGGTTGTATCTTATTAGACTTTATTAAATGAAGCCTAATGATTATAAATCATATCTTCCTTTTTATTACTTTTTCATAAGAGAGGAAGAGTCTTCCTCTTCATGGTTAAGTTCTAGGGTTTAACACACCCTTTATGTCCTTTACAAATTCTATAGTTTTCATTGTAAGTTCATTACACGTTACCTTAATAATATGAATTGTTTAGATAAGAACATTGAATTCTGCAACTTATTTAGCTGCATCACATTTAGGGAAATTACTCTAATTCCCTTTTTCCTACTTATCCAAGAATACTCAATTTAACATATAAATAACATGAAGAATATCAACAGGATAGGATTTATTTCTTTTACAAAGGTACAAGATAATTTACACAACCCATGCAAGTAAATTCTCATCCTTCAATTCATTTTCAAAACTTATACATTTACAACTTATGCATTTTAGGCATACTGCATGACAACAACCTTCATTCAAAAGAGAATAACTTTTCTTTTTCAATACAACTTAAGGACGAATCAGAATTCTTCACAAGAATCAAACTTAGATCAGCCAATGCATCATATAAGTTTTTGCCTTATTTTATCACTTACGAAGTCCATCTGCAAAAATTGCTAGCACGGGTCAGTTTAATGAACTGAGCATGATAAGCACTAAGCCTTAAAACGAAGTGCATTCCACTAATTGTTCCAATAAAAACAACCCTGCTTTAATGAACAATTAGTATTTCATACTCTAAGCATAAGTAATAACAATAAACAAGAAGATCATTAATGAACCAGAATTCACAAAAAGAAGAACATAATATAATCTATAAAATATATCTTACAAATTAAAGTATAATTGATCCTATCAATTATCTTTCCAAACAACAAATCATAACATCTCATTGTTTCCAATCCTACCAAAATATAATACAACACTTATCTTTACTATAAGATACAGGAAGTGTTTACAGCATATTCTCTCTAGGATGTTTCATCTAATTTTTCAAGTAAAGAAGAAGAGAAACCATTCCCATTATGCTAAAGTACATAACATCCTCAAAGCAAAACAGGTGCATATCAATGACTTAAACTATTTAAAGGTCATCCTTTAAAATTCATTTTAAGGTATTCATCAAAACAGATCCATATAAAAGAAATCCAAGAAGGAATGATGGATTAACAGTCAAACAACAAGTTTGCAATTTCTTTTTTCCCAACCAATCATCAATCTCTTTCTGCTTCATTTCAGTCAAATGACAAGTATAAAAAGACTAATTAAGTACTGATTCTCTTTTCCAATAAGAATAAAAATCAGAAGGTTCCAACCAATGAACTTAACCCAACTGCATTAGAAAAGGAGTCCTAACAAAATATGATCCCAATATATAATCATTTCTTTCAACTTAATTTAATAGTTTTACCTCTTCATATACATACAGTTTAAGTTCATGCAAGAGTTCCCAAGAAAGAGAACAAGAACAACTTCAAGGAAAGAGAAAACTTAATGCTATCTTCCTTTAAAATCTTCCCATTATAATGCATGAATTCTACTTTCCATTAGGAACATTATAACAATGAAGTTTATACACAGCCCATGGTCAATAAAGAATCACAGTTTATCTTTCAAAGACTTAACATTCTTTCATTGGACTCAACAAGAAATGTGAAATCTGAGTAGATGCTAACACTCAAAATTTCCCAATAGTTCAGTCAAGACAGTGAACTATCTTGACAGTATTACAACTCATTACTATAAGAACTACAAATTGGGATTCCAATAAAAAGACAAACCAACAAGTTGATTTCCAATCAAAATCTTGAAGATTTTATCTAACAACCTACTAATCCATGTTTCCAATTTTCTCCTTACGCATGTAGTTTATTCAAAAGGATTCTGAATTTAGAACCACTCATCCATAAACAAACTCAATTTAAATGACAAGATCAAACAACTTATTTAAAATACGTTTAGTCAAAGACTCGAATTACAAATCCAAACACAATGTAAAGCATAAGCTCCCTCAAAGGATCAAGATCATTCAAATGCTTATAAACAATTTTGAGTAACAACATGTTCCCTCTTTAGTTTATAAAATAGTCAAAGAACTATTATATCTGAACCAACACATCATTCAGGTTACCATTTCTTTTAAAAACACCAAGTAACAAATTGATTGTATAGTGTTGCATCACAATATCACAATCACGAATTCATAAATACACCAGCACCGTAATGCTAGACCGAATACAATGAAATTACTTATAAATAGTTCAGAATAAGAAAAATGCTTCCCTTTTCAGTTAACATCCTATCAAACCTTGTTTCAACTCATGGAATGTAAGATTCTTAACAGAGCTCAGACCTGATGACAACAAAACATGAAAGCCGGGTTCATAATGAACCTCCAACAACAGTTAAATGGTCATAAGGACAATAGTTCACAAGCACCATGCCTTAAGCGGACTTTAATCAATAGTCCAATTTATCCAAGATAATAAAACACAGGTTCCAAGTGCATGTGAGTTTCAAAACAGTCAAGTTTTTGTAAGATGAAATACAAAAACCAAGCCATAAACGGGTTTATCTACTACATGCAGTTTCAACAATAGTCAAAGTTTTCGCAAGATGAAATACAAAAACCAATCCATATACGGGTTTATCCACAATCCCATTTAACTATGAAATAAAACGCAAGCACCATAGAACCAAGAATCTCTGCTAATAGTTCTCTCCTACCAAAACAAGTTTCCAACAGAAGCTCAAACTTGCTTACAAGTATTAATAAGAACTGGAGTTCCCTTACCCAGCTCATGATCACAAATCACTTCAAGTTCACAAAACAACAATCTCAACAAATACAGGTGGAACTCAGAGTTCCTTTTAAAATCAGCAAGTAATTTATTGTCAACAAAAGTGGTCAAAACCAAACAACAATTTCCAACAACCGAAAAAAGTTAACAGAGTTACCAACTTTTTTCTCGCATGCATAGTTTTTTTATGCAAAAGACAATACAACATAAGTTTTCCAACATAATCAAATAGACTATGGGTACGAAACCCAGGATGCAAGATTTACCAAACCCATCAAACCATTAACCAGATAGAGTATGCAATGCACAAAACTCAACAGAGCAGAGTTGCTTTAATGAAAACACTTAGAGGAAAGCAAGAGATTTTAACAGTTAGAGCCTATCATGCCTGATAGTGTCTCTGTCAAATCGAAGAAGACCTCCAGCCGAGCTCACTTCTTCTCCTCTTCTCCACGAAAGATCAAACAACCAAATACTTCTTCCACAATGCCTCTTATACATTCTGCAAAATGAAAATAGATTTGAAACCTCAAAAATAGCCATGAAGTGTCGTTTAATCATCTGGTTCGAAAAACCAGAGCGCATGCAGAATGAAAATCAGAGAACATGCAAAATGAAACAACCCAACAAAAATCCGCTGGCATGCCTACCAAGACAGTTTGGGCTCGTTAACCAAAAACAATTAATTTCATTAACTTCATATCTCCTGCCTAATCTTCCTTGCCACCGCCTGCCAAGTCTGGCAATCATCAAATAAAAAATAACATGTAGTTCCATTTTTAGTGATACTACCACCTAAGCCTCCAATCCAAGCCAAAGCTGGTAGTCCGTATGCATTCACCATCCTTATGAATAACATAAATTCCTTAGGAACTGTCACCCAAGTGTATGCGACCACTTAAGTTCCCAATTCATATCCATTAGTTTAGGATAGATTAGATTGCTTAGGTTAGATCTTAGGTAGAATTAAAATTTATACCTTAGGATATAACACTAACAACTAACCCCCACCTTAGGCCTTAGCAATTAGGTTAGATAATTTCCTCAAAGGTAAATAATTCAAAGTTCCATAGTTTTAAAACACTAGGTTAGGTTACAATAATACCTTGTAGTATTAGGATCTAGGTTAAATTATTACCTAGTAACCTTTCCAATTATGTTCGCACTGAGCTTAGGTTAGAATCAGAATTCTATCAAGTGACATAGCTTAGGTAGAAATATATATATATATATTATATTATTATTTTTACCTAGCTTAGGATCCCGTAGGTTAGTCCTCTATAGGATCCTAGATCTCTCTTATGTTGTGAACAAGCTACAATTCTATTTTCGTCAGCAATGACCTGTCATGGTCAATCTCCAACAACCCAAGTAAAACAATCCACTGAATGGAAGTACGTTCACATAGAAATCAAAGAACTTGCAACAACAAAGTTCAGTCCAACATGTATCTTAACTCATGGAATGTCAATTTTACCATTCGTTCAATTACAGCAGATTTAAAACATTCCTTGGATCACTGAAATTGATCCAAGGATGAATCAAATAAATAGATAAATTTACAACTCTTAAACCAGATTGCAAATCACCTACCAGAAGTGAAAAATGGATTCAGGGAAGCCATTCCAATTCAGTCAAAGGATCTTAAGAGCATAAAGGACTTATCCATAACAAGCATGATTTCCAATAATCAGAAGAACATATCCTTATGAGGAAAATCACATGTCAACACTTGAATGCAAAGGAGAAAAATAACAACTGTCAAGGGTGTTACACACTTGACATACCTTGTACTTACTTCAAAACTATAGCTCAAACAAACTTAGGATAGAATAATCATCTTGATAACATAATGTACATAACTTGGCATGCTTAGACCAATGACACCCATGAAAAAAATTCTGATACTACTAACTCAGAAAAAATATTTTATATGTTACTCCATCTTCTTGACATTATAAAACAACTTGACTCCATAATATGACATACTTTCCTTGATACTAAACTATGACAATTACTCAAGATGGACCTTTGAAAGACTAAAAACACTTCAATATTAGACCTAAATCTTGACTAACATAGACTAAAAAATTGTATAACATAACTATACCGTTGTAAATCAAACTATACCGTAGGACATTTGATATGAAAGATATAGGATATGCAAAACAAATCTTAGGCATGGAGATGCATACAGATAGGATAAATGGTAAGACTTGGTTATCACAACTTAGGTATATGGAAAAGATACTAACCAGAGTTGGTATGAAATAAGTGAAACCGGTTAGAATACCTTTTGCTTCCCATTTCAAACTTTTGTCAAGTTTATTTCCTAGAGAAGAAGAAGAAAAGGAGTATATTTGTCATGTACCATATGCTAGAGAAGTAGGAAGTTTGTCATATGTTATGGTATGTAAAAGGCCTAACATTTCATATGCAATTGGAGTTGTCTTGGAGTTGTCAGTAGATTTATGGAAATTCTAGGTAGAGAACATTGGTAAGAAGTGAAGTGGGTATTTCGCTACTTGCAAGGCAAAAGTGATTATTGCATCACCTATAATAATATTTGTGGTTCTATTTGTGGCTATGTTGATTCATATTTTTCAGGTGATTTGGATGAAAGAAGATCAACTTTTGGTTATGTTTTTACACTTGCAGGTGGACCTATCATTTGTATGTCAAAGATTTAGACGATACTGTTGTGTCAACAACTGAGGTATAATATGTAGTTGTATATCATGCTTGTTAGGAGGAAATTTGGATAAAAGGCCTGTTGGATGAGTTTGGAAGAGATCAATGCAAGATGAAGAAAAGGTGATGAGTTATTCGTGTAAGATATCAAGCGGATTTGTTTTCAAGGTGGAGATTGTTAAATATGTTCCAAAAAACTTAAATTTTGGATCCCTTTATAGCATGGTTGGTACCTCACTTATTAAAGGTGGGGTGTGGGGGGGCTTTCCCCCCACTCTTATCACAGGGGGTCAAGGGGCCAGCGATATGTTATGGAGCCCTCCGTGGCGGAGGTTCAAAGGAGAATCCCCTGAAGAAAAAATTAAAGAATCAATTCTTTGTTTTTAGAAAGATGAATTGAATTGAATTCTATTTTTAGTAAGGAAATTCCTAATGGCATTTTTCCACTCTATTTTAGGAGGAGGAATACAAATTGTACTTCTCCAATTAGATGTATATATATTTTTGGAGATCTAAAGTTTCTCATAATGAGTTTGCATGTAATTTTTTCATCTTCGATTAATAAAGCTTGATATCTTGCACCATGGATGTTTCCCTAAACACTCCCACTGGGATTTTACCATGTAAATCTGGTGTTTTTCTCTTGCATGTTTGGTATTTCTTATATTTCTATTTATCTCAATCTGTGTAAAGTGTTATCTTGTTATTCACATTTCTATGTATTCATTCCTGCATAGTATATGATAACCTAACAAAAGTAATTTGCATATTTCCTAGAAGGACATTTTCAAGAACATTCCAATTGTTTTGACTGTTGTAATATGTTAAAACAATGAATTTTTTCTTGATTATTCAAAAAGAAACTCTATTTCCTATATTTATCTGAATTACAAGAATTGGTGTTGGAGCTCATGAAGTTGGAAGAGACGTTGGTTAAAACTATGAAATGTTTCTAGAAGAGGAATACTTTGAAGTGAACATAATTTTCATTTTTCATTGAAGGACATTGTCATAAACATTCCTATTGTTTTCATTATTGTAATATGTTAAAATAATGAATTTTGTTTGGATTGTAAAAAAATTAAAACTCTTGCCTAGATTTATCTGCAAGATCTGTTATAGACCTAAAATTTGAAACAAAGGGATAATATATTTGGGAAGTTATTGTGGAAACTATTTTGATGTTCTAAATTGAGGATGTTGGCCAAAGCACAGAAAAATGTGATATTTATTTTAATTTACTTCGTGTTCCTATTCAATAGGAGTCACATTAATATGTCAAATATGCTCAACCTAAACATCAAATATGTTTGTAAGGCTCATTGGTCAACCAACCAATGATTAAATACATGGTGTAATTCATTGAGAGGATTGTATATTCTATGACCTTTTTGGTTTTGAGCACAAGTGTGATGGAGGCATGTGGTTTTCTTCTCATGGGGTTTCTAGTGTCTTTGAGTACAATGCCCTACCCTGTTAGAATAGCAACTAATGAATTTTCTCCAGTTTGACATGGGAATGCAAATTCATGTAGAAGGAAATTTCATGAGAGTAAATTACATAATACCCATTATAGTCAACCACAATTGGAATGGACCCAACCCTTTGGATTCTAGGATAACCTTTTCTTCCAGTGGTGCATTATCTTTATCTAGCACTGCAATCACACTTTTGGAATTTTCATGACAATTTATTGAGAAATGTGTTGAAGATAACCATAACCCTTGTACATAAACAAAATTTCCATGTAAAGTGTGGGAATGTTTATAGAAAAATATTTAAGGAACCTATAATAGGTAGATAAGGAAATAAATGGATTCAACTAGATGACATGCCTAAAATACTAATAATGAGTACCTTCACATGCAATTTAACTATACATAGAATTGATGTGGATGTGAATAATCTCGCCCTTACTTTGACATGTGATTTGAGTGAAAAAAAAAAATGTAGATATTATATCATGATTTTTTATTTTAATTATTTTTAAGAGACGAAAAAGGATTGTTGGTCAATTACTTCTTTTTTCTTGTTTGAATATTATCGAGTTGAGTAGATATGCACCATTAATGTTGATAGGAGACAATTATTAGTGATTCTCATGTTGAAAGAGAATAAAAATATTTTATTAAGGGATGGATGGGAAAACTAAACTATAATGTGAATATATTAATCTCTCTATTGTAGCCCATTAAAAATCAATATATGAGTTAGATTCACTCTTATATGGCTAGTCATTGTTGAATCAATCAAATACTTCGAATAGATTAATCCATCTATTATAACCCATTAGAAATATATATTTGAGTTGGATTCATCCTTTATATAAATATGCTCCTCAAACATAGAGACACGCCCTTAATGTTGACAAGGGACACAATTACTATTTCTATAGTAAATTTGTATTCATGGCTAGATGGGAAATCCCACTTAGTTAAAATTTGAATATATTAATCCCTCTATTGTAGCCCGTTAGAAATCAATATGTCTTGGATTCAAAATGTTGTTTTTGCATTCCCAGAGATAGTGATCTGATTTTTAGTTTTCTAACCTTTTGGAAATGACAATGAATGTTTTCTTGAAGTGATTCGTGGTTGTTCCCCTATTATGCCTTTTTTCACTTGCTTGAATACTAGTCAATAAGGTAGTTTTGATGGTTGTAATATTGGTTTCACTTGCTTCGGTTTTTGAACCAGCAAGTTTTATTTTTAGAGATTGTTTATTGCCTTTTCAAGTATGGTTTATTTAGATTTAGATTTGTGTTTTTACCGGCATGGAGATTGGGCCGAGTAGACAAATTGGGTGCTAGTTTATGATAAATGTCTATATTCTTTAGTTAATATATGATAATTTCCAATATTATAAGCTACTTTGAATAGAATAATCCATATGTTATAGGCCATTAGAAATAAATATTTGATTTGGATTCACCCTTATACAAATAAGCTCCTTAGCACACGGTTGGGGCATTTTTTAGTTTTGTCAATTTTAAGGATTAATTAGTGGGCTTGTTTGTACCATTATTATTTTATTTTAAAAGTAGATAAGAACTCCAATCAACTCTATATTATTAAATATTTTTCTTACCACTCTTATCTTTATTTTGATTATCATTTTCATCTAAGTAGTTTGATTACATATGTCTATTTGTTGTTTAAGCTTTAATGGTTTATTTTAAAATTAAATAAGAACTCCAATGAACTCTATATTATTAAAAAATTTCCTTAACAATATCATCTTCATTGTCATTATCATCTCCATCCAAATAGTTTGATTGCATACCGAGATATTTGTAGTTTAAGCTCTAATTATTGATGAAAGTTACATGGCTCAATTCTATACCAAATATCTATGTCATGGCTACCTAGTTCAAAGGTTTTGTTTTGAATCCTTTAAATTTTTGAAAGACATAAAAAAGGAAGAAATAAAGAGAAGGAATATTGCATACTATGGAGATAGTGCATCTGTAATTATATTATGAATGATGTAGTTACAAAGAGATTGATATAGATACAACCAACAACCATCTTTTAGTTAAATAACTAATGATGTCTTTATTTAATAAGTATTACATTATAATACCCCCTCTTAAGGATTATCCTACATAAATAAAAAGCAAACATTCTAACAAAACTAGAACCAAATAGAACTACATAATATTCAAATACTTTAACTTTGAAATAAGTGTTTTGACTAGGTAGGGATCCATCAAGCTACTTTGTGACTTTCGTAAAGGTGTAGCCCCCAAGCTAAATTCCCGAGTTCCTGGATTTCACCTCACTAAACTCTAGAATTATTAGATAAACATGCATATTAATCCATCGACAAGCTCCATCAAGTTATCTCATGACCCTCACGAGGATATAATTCCCAAGATCCACAATCTTCTAAACTATCTGATAAATAGTCCATATCAAGATTTATCTACCCTGTATCCTTTCCTTCAAATTTTAGATCATCTTTATATTATGTATTTGTCACTGTCCTCGCTACCTTCTGCATTTGGTGGGTCTTCAATCATGGCTATATTGGTTGTATTTGATATGCCTTTACCCTTAAGCACATCATTAGATCAAACATGACAATCCCACATTGTGTGGCCTATTTTCTTACAATAATGAAGTTTAATCTCCCAATTATCTTTATCTGATCTTTTGTACAATAGTTTTTAGTGCTATAATAAAATGCCCTTTCTTGCCGAGAATGACCTTCTACATCTTCTACAGCTGTTTTATTTTCTTTAGCTAAAAGAGTTGTATTCATATCATCTAGACATTGAGATTGAATTTGATTGAGGGTAAATACTACATTGCTATATTTTTAAGACACAATGTTTAATAAGATAGCTTTGGCATCCTCATCCTCTATCACAACTTTGAATTTTTATAGTTGTCTTATCGAGGACCTAAACTTATTGATGTGGATTGACATAGAAACCCATTCATCCATTTTGAACCAGCTACAAGTGTACCCTTTGCTACAACTATGATGTGCATAGTTCCATGCCCTAGATATTGGAAGAATACAATTGAAAATGTACCCTGGTTCGTGATTTTTGGATGTTAATTCAAAAATTATTATTTTTCCTTGTCTCTTGAGTTTATGCCCTTGCGCCACTATATTTTTTCCTTTTTTTAGTGTCTGTATTACATTATTAATGGAAGATAATGAAGTCTTTGGATTCACAAACTGTGTTTTTTTCTTTGGAATCAAGAATTGTATTTTTGTCTTTATTTTCCCTAAAATTTATGGATTGTATTTTCATGACTGCAACTATATCAATTTTGACCTCGTTTATGACGATTTTTCCCTTGATTTCACTTTTATTTTTCCTTTTTTCTAACACATGTTCCCTTGGTGTCTACAGTCACAGTTAGAAAAATTTCCTCAAAAATTTAAATGAAATTTAGCATACAAAAATCCACACAAAAATGTGCAACTGCAATGACTTAAAATGTCTTTCAATTTCATTTTCTCAAAAACCTCCTTGTGTCTCACTCTAATACTAATGTTGGAATACATACGCAAGGAATAAATAAAGAGAAAACATATTGCAAACTATGAAGATAGTGTGTTTGTCATTATATTATGAATGATGTAGTTACAAAGTGATCGATATAGTTATAACCATCTTTTAGTTAAATAGACATTTATGTCCATATTGAATAAGCCTTACATTCTAATATAAATCTCGTGTTCATAATCTTAAAATTGATTGTATATGTTGTTTGAAATGTGAAGAGTTAGATCCAAATATCTCTCAAAAAGAAAATTGGGTTACACAATAGGGTGGAGAGTTGTCAAGAAAGTTGGTATTATTATTATTATTATTTAAAATGAAATCTAATAGGATATTTATGATCTACTCTTTACATTACTATCAAAGGAGATTCTTGGTAATATAATGCAACATTGTAGATCTAAATTTTAAGATAAACTACTTCCATACATTAGTTGGTATATTTTTATTCATACATTTATTGAATATAATAGTTTTAAGTTTTCAACCAATTATATGTTAGTATTTTCATGTCTCTACATAATTCCAAAGTTTGATATTAGAAGAAAATAAAATATTCCTTAAGATTCTTATTCTAGAATGTTATATTTATTATGTCAAAACTTATAAAACAAACACAAATAAACTAGCATTATAGTGATTAACTAGTCGTGTTTTAGCTTTATTATTGTTATATATGTTAGATATATTACATTAACTAACATCTTTATTATTATTATTATTATTGGATTCATCACATCAACTAATATATTTATCTTTATGTGTTGAGATTACACATTTAAAAGTTTCTAGTATTGGAGAAAACTAGCGATGGAGAAAACTATGGCAACGTGGTTTTTGCAGTTCTGGTTTCAGAATGTCTACGCACACTAAGCTTAAAATTGCTGAGGAGAGGCTGATCTATGGCCAGAATCAGACGATTGTGATGCACGAGTACGAGCGAAGAAGAAAGCACTGGAGGTACTGTCAGTGTTGTTTCTGCAGTTCTGGGCACAGAAAGCCTGCGCACTAAACCTAAGAATGCTGAGGAAAGGCAGATCTCCGGCCATAATCGGATGGTTATAAACAAAAATGGGGAAATGCTGGGATCCACACCTATGGCTTGGAATAAGTTGCTTCAAATCTCTAACATCAAGGTGGGTCTGAAAATTACTGATCAGTTCACGTGGGAAAAGGACAACGAGGGTGCCACCTGCCTAATGGTCCCAGATGGATGTGTTGATAGAGCCTTAAGCAAAGCAAATCTCTCCCTTGTTGGTAAGTTTCTTGGCTCAAGACCTAATATTGATTTCATTAGAAAAATGGGCTTTGAGAAAGTGGAAACCTAAGGGAGCCCTGAGCATTACCATCATGCCAAAAGGCTTTTTTCTGGCAAAATTTAATCAGCAAGAGGATTTGGAATCGGTGCTTCTGGGAGGTCCCTGGTGGCTGGGTAACATGGGCCTTTTCTTGAAAAAATGGTATCTTGGATTTGACCCTAATACTGAAAATATAAACACCATCCCAATCTGGTGTAGGTTACCTGGACTACCATTGCATTTTTGGGATGATGAAATTCTGCTAAATATTGCTAAATCCTTAGGTGCCCTTATCAGGCTGGATGGGCCCACGAGAAATAGATACAGGCTTGCTTTTGCTCGTTTCTGCATTTTCTTTGCTATGGAACAGGAGTTTCCGGAGCACATAACCTTGAAATCTAGATATGGGATATGGACCCAAAAAATTGAGGTTGAAACTTTGAGATGTAAACATTGTCATAGCATTGGACACTCTGAAAAAATTTGTTCCAAGAAGAAGACCCCTACTTTGGATGTTGAACAGGCTAGGGAGGGCTCAGTTCTGAATAAGGATAGTAGGGCTCCAAGCACGGATAGCTGGAATGAAGACAAAGCCCCTAATTAGAAGGAATCGGAGTTAAATAGAAAAGGAAAAAAAAGGGGTTTTAGAACTCAAATAAGGAAACATCTCGTCTGGCGTCCCAAAGTCCCAGCAGCAGCTTTTCCTGAAGCACCTAACAAAGAAGACTTAGAAAATCCTGTGAAGGTATCCATGGTGGTGAACAAGCAAGATGGCTCTGTGAAGATTAATATAGTCCCTATTGAGCAATTTCAGAGCAGTAAGATAGTCAAGAAAGATAATCAGTTGTGCATCACTGAGGAAACTTCGAACAAGGACTGTACGGCTCTTAAAGAACCATTGAAGAAAAACTCTCCTAGGGGAGATGGTAATGCAGATTTACCTCCTTGTTCCAGCAACATATCAGTGGTTTCACCGGCTTTCTTCAGCACCAGAACAGCTGATACATGCACACCTGACAGGATTCAGAAATAACGTGAAGAGGGAGAAGTTATGCCTATCATGGATAAGGAGGATCTAGATTCTGGATTCACAAAGGTCATTTCAAAAAAGAAAAAAAGAATGAAAGGTTTTGAAATGATCCCAGAATCACTTTACAGTGATAAGAAAAAGAAAAAAGACAATTGGGACACCTCTACATCCAGAACAACTAGATCTTCTGCTAGACAAATAGTTGACTTTGGAGGAAGTACAAAAAGAGGAAGACCCTATAAAAAGGCTCTTAGATCTAAAATAATGGAGAGGGACATTATAGATGGAGTTCAACGTCAGTTGAACCATTAGGCAATTCCAACCACCCAATCATTCCAAATGAAGATTATTTCTTGGAACATCCGAGGCCTAAATGGGAACTCCAAGCAGAGAACCATCACGGAGTTACGGGATTCCAGTAATCCTAGTATTTTGATTCTACAAGAAACTAAGATGAAAGCTAAGACCCTAGAAACTATTAAAAAGAGTTTTTGGGATAACTCTGAAATGGCGGCTGTTGACTCCCAGGGAGCTTCTGGAGGACTGGCTATTCTTTGGGATAAAAGACATTGTACTGGTATGGTTCTCAATGCTAGTATTAATCATCTTGCAATCAAATTTGTTGCTATTGAGAATAATGGTGAATGGATCCTTTCTAACATTTATGCCCCTAATTCGATTAGTGGTAGAAGGAAGCTTTGGGCTGACCTTAAAACATTTAGAAACCAATATTGTTCTGCTAACTGGCTTATTATGGGGGATTTCAACTCCCCACTAAACCCAGGTGAAAAGTATGGAGGTACCTCCAGCTTTTCTACTGGTATGGAGGATTTTGCTGATTTTATTGCTGAACATAACCTCTTAGATGTGGATCTTCATGGGAATAAATACACTTAGAATAATAGAAGGTTGGGAAAGGAGTTTATTCAGGTGAGATTGGATAGGGCACCCAATTTCAGCGAGCTGGATTCTCAGTCAAGACTTCTACCTCTCTTCCTTACCCAGAGTTGGATCGGATCACAATCCGATTGCTTTAAATTTTCTCAATTGGACTAAACCCACCAGAAGCTCATTCAAATTTAAAAAGATGTGGATGGAGCATGACAATATCTATGACAAGATAAAATAATGGTGGGGATGGAATGGCAAAGGCACTGCTCAATTTAGATTGGTTCAAAAGCTCAAAAATGTCAAAAAGCAAGTCAAAATCTGGAATAAAAGTGTTTTTGGTAATGTATTTGACAACAAAAAAAAGTTAAAACAAAAGCTTTAGGATCTGGAATTAAAAATGGATACTATGGGGAGATCATCTGAAGATGAAGTTAATGAAAAGAATATTCTTTCAGAGTTGCATACGATATGCAGCAGAGAGGAATCTTTATGGAGACTTAAATCTAGAGCTATTTGGCTCAAAGAGGGAGACAGGAATACGAAGTTCTTTCATATGACCACTTTAAAGCACAGAGCCTGTAATAGGATCTTAGAAGTTTCTAAAAACAACGGAAATATCATAAAAGATCCCAATAGCATCAAGAAAGAAGCGCTTGATTTTTATAAAAAAATTCTTGAGGAGAGGAATATCATCAACTCTGAAGCTATTTCTTTTATGTTGGAGGCCATTCCCCAAAATAAAATTGAGGATCAGAAACTCATAAGTATCACCAAAGTGGTCACGCTTGAAGAGCTGCAAAAAGCTATTTTTGCTTTAGAGGGTGACAAGGCTCCTGGTCCAGATGGGTTCTCTATAATTTTTTTCCAGAAATTTTGGGAAATCTGTTCGGAGGATCTTCTCAGAGCGGTGAATGAATTCTATAGAACGGGAAATCTTTTAAAAGAGCTTAATAACACTCACATTGTGTTGGCTCCTAAAAAAAATGGATGCTAAAGATTTCAAGGACTTCAGACCTATCAGCCTTATGAATGCCATCTATAGAATTTTTACCAAAATTATTACTACTAGACTTCAGCTCATCATGAATGATCTTATCTCAAGGCAGCAAAGTGGCTTCATCAAAGGCAGGATTATACAAGACAGAGTGATTATGGTTCACGAGACCATACATTCTATGGAAAATAATAAAAAGGCAAATATGGTCCTCAAGCTTGATATGAATAAAGCTTTTTACAAGGTCTCTTGGGTTTTCCTTGACAAATTCTTAACAAAATTTGGGTTTCCCGGAAAAATTTAGAAAAATTATTAAGGCTTGTATCTCAACGGCCAGATTCTCTATGGTAGTTAATGGTGAGCCTGTGGGTTTTTTTCACTAGCAGCAAAGGACTTAGACAAGGGGACCCTATCTCCCCCTTACTCTTCATTCTTTTTGGCTGACAGACTTAGTAGAACAATTGGCAAAGCGGTTAATGACGGGCTTTTAAATGGCTCTAAGCCCACTTCCATCAAGTCAAGCTGTCTCCCACCAGTAATTTTGTGAACGACACTATCCTTCTTCTTCTAGCATCAGTCATTGAAGCCAGGGCTACCAAGGCTTTACTGCGGCTCTACGAATCTACTTCTGGGCAAGATATTAATTATGATAAAAGCACCATCTTCTTTTTCAACACCCTTGAGGAAAGGCAGCTTAAAATTGCTAAAATTCTAGGTTGTAAAATAAGTGCGCTTCCAGCCACTTACTTGGGCCTTCCTCTCGGCACTAGGAAAGTCTCTTGCAAGGTGTGGGATGATTTATTGGAGAGATTCCAAAAAAAAATGGCTGGTTGGAAAGGAGTCATTTTATCTAGTGCTGGTAAGTGCCTGCTCATCAAAAGTACTCTTCAAAATCTGCCCATTTATGTCATGTCGCTCTACAAGATCCCCTCTTCCTTAGAGATAAAATTGAAAGGATTCAAAAAAAAAATTATGGCAAGGCATGGAAGAGAAGTTCAAATTTCACTTAGTGGCTTGGGATAAGTTTTGCACCCCGAAGTTTATGGGAGGTCTGGGTATAAAAGATATTGAGAAAATGAATGAGGCTCTCATTGCTAAAATGGGCTGGAGAATGTTGTCTGAGAAACAACCCTGAATTGATTTAATCAAAGAAAAATATTTAAATCATCAAACTGTGTACTCTTTCCTACAAGATGAGAACCTCCCCTATGGTTCCATTTTTTGAAATAATCTAGTCAAGAGCAGAAATTTCATCAAGCAGGGCAGTAAATGGAAAGTGGGGGATGGTAGGGACATAAACTTCTGGGAGGATAATTGGTTTAATGGAAATCTCATGGATAGATTTGGGGCGGTTAAGGACAGTCTTATAAGCAAGTATGGCATTAAAATCAAGGACTATATTAAAGGAAACGGTACCAGCAAGAATTGGAAAAAACTTACTGTGGAGAGAATTGATCTGAAGCAAATTACTTCCTCCCTTCAAGATCAATTAGATCTTATTCCATTAAGTCAGCTGGATTCCAAGGATGAGCTGGTATGGAATAATTCCAATGATGGGAATTACTCTGTCAAATCTGGATATAATAATTTCTTCCATAGTAGTCAAACAGAGTTCAATTGGAATAAGATTTGGATGTCTGAACTAACTCCAAAAATAAAAAAATTTCCTTTGGCTGGCTATCAGAGGTAGGATTCTAACCACTGACAACCTGATGAGAAGAGGATTTATAATTCCCAATAGGTGTCATCTTTGTAAGAATGATTCTGAGGATATGAGCCACCTGTTCATACATTGTGAATATGCCACCAGAATATGGAGTTTTTCCCTCTCTAAAATTTGAAGCTCTCTGGGTGTTGCCGAAGGATCTTAATCAGCTATGGAGTCAATGGAACCCACCCTTTAGGCATTGTGGTGTTAAAAGGATCTGGAAGCTAGTTATCCCTCATTTAATCTGGAGGATATGGAAGGATAGAAATGATATTATTCTACAGAGATAAGAAGCAAAACTATAAACATAGTATTAGTAAAATTTCTAATGGTATCAAAGAGAATATTGCTAGATTTAAACCCCCACAAGAACAAGAGATATCCAGAAAAATGAAGAATACATCTTATCCAAATTGGCAGATAGGAACTATCAACAGTCAGAGCAATCCTGGGAATAGCATTGATAGATCTTCGATTTAATGGCATCCTCCTGATTTTAAGTTGGTATATGTTGAACTTTGATGGGGCCTCTAAGGGAAACCCTGGGATTGCGGCAGGAGGAGGAGCGATACAGGATCATAAAGGTAATCTGATTGCTGCGTATGCTGGGAAAATGGGAATTCAAACTAATCATTTTTCCAAATCATTATCTGCTCTATGGGGCCTGAGAATTACCCAGACTCAAAATATTCAGAACCTTATTATTGAAGGGGACTCCCTGTATATCATTAATCTTCTTAAACAGTGCTCATCTCCAAGTTGGAGCATCAAGGATTTTATCTCAGAGTCCATAAGTATTAGTCATACTTTCAATAACATCAGGATCATGCATACTTACCGAGAGGGTAATAAATTGGCGGATGCGCTGGCTAATTATGGTATTAATGTTAAACTCACTGTTTGGGATAATAATAGCATCCCTAAGCAGCTTCAAAACAGCATTCATGCGGATTTCTATATGCAAGCAATATCTAGAGCTAAGTTATGATTTTTGGGTGTGGATCAGCATCAATAATACTCCCACACGTGTTGACTTAAAGAATATGATGATGTAAATCATGTCAAATAAACAAGATAGTGTGAAATATATGGGGAATTCCAAGTGGAGTTTCATTGATTTGAAAATCACACATGCAGGCTGCACTGTGACTGCAAAAATCTGGATACAAAGCTCCATGGAAACTGAAGACATTAGTAATGTGATTGATGATAGGGAGTGGGTTATTCCCACATGTGATTTTCCACAGACTCATATCAACAAACACGCAGCCGTTCGTGGGAAAAGCAACGGCTCTCATTTCCAATATTGTGCGGATTACAATAGCAAGAAGCAGACGGGTTTCAACGCTCACAAGAATTTGGGAATTTTTTGCAAACAATTAAGCACAGAGAATATGGGGGGACCCCCTTGCCAAATTGAGCCTAGTGCGGACCCTGACTGGAAGGACAATATTGAGCTATGGAGCATACTCAGTAAGGGTGGCATCACCAATTTCATGGAGAAGGTTCAGGGGCATGATCAAAGCATTTATGTGTGTTTTGCGAAGGAATGGAAGGAGTAGACTGTTGAATATGGGGGGCAGAAGATCTTGATCAATTAAGAACTTATTGCTGAAGCGACCGGCCTTAGTTTGGAGGGCTACCGTTTCTTTAACAAAAGGGTCAACAGAGATGTTGAAGAGAGGAGATTTATGGAGGGATCTGAGAAGCTAATCTATGTTACAGCGGGCCTACTTGTTAGCTCGATCCCTCCGCCTTATGATGAGGTTACTCACATGATGATACAATTCATCTCCTTGGAAGGAAGGTTTGTCATTGTTCCTGCTAAGCATCTTATCTTTCTTAACCACTTCCGTAGGAATCGCTTGGTTTATTTTCCCCATTACTTGTTGAACTCTCTTGAGCGCTCCATTTTGGAGTTTCAGAAGCATACCTGGGTGGTTCCTTTACACCAAGGGCTTATTTTTCTACTTCATAAATGTTGTCTACTTAAGTATCCTGGTCTCTCATCCTCTCCTAGCTCGGTTCCCCCTCTGCCGGGTTCTGTTGCTGCCAGCCCTATTTCTCCATTCTATGCCCCCACCACCGCTGTTGTCACCCCCCTGCCGGCCGTCCAAGCTTCTTCTTCCATTCCCCCTACTACTGCTCCCGCCCCCCACTTTGCCTCCACCTCAAACAGACCGGTTACCAAGGCTTCTAGAAAGCTTAACCTTGAGACTCTTGCTGTGGAGAAGGGGCCTCATGAAATTGAAATTGCACAAGACCTTCTAATATCAGCAGTGCCAGTCCTCGGGATGTGCATATGGAAAGCTCTTCAAAAAGGTTGGATGCCTTAGAGGCTGATATGAAACTGCTGAAGGATGAGGTTAAGAACTTGGCTAAATAGAAAGGCAAGAGGAAAAAGGAGGAGGAGGTGGATATTGATAGCATCCAGATTGATGATATCTACAAGAAGCTGAACTCCTTAGATTCCCGTTTAGTGAAGTCCAAAACTCGACATGATTACAACATGGCCATCTTTAGGGCGATTGAGGAGTTCATTGAGCAACATGTCAAAAGTGTCTCCAACCTTAGTGGTGTTCCGGCAACTCTTTGGGGTAACGATAAGGAAAGCAAAAGGACCATTGAGCAGCTGGATTATACTAACGCTGCCCACATGACAACTTTGGGTATGTTCCACTCCTGGAAGAATATCAAGACCAGCATTGACAAAGCTACCAAAAAGTATTTGTAGATGCTTTAGCTATTCTTGTTTGTTTTTATGTTGTTTTTTTGCGGTCTCTATACTGCTTTTTTGTAGTATTTTTGTTGTTTTGTCTCGTTTGGGTAGCTGTTTTTTGGCTACTTTGAGCTTCATTGTCACATTTGGATTCTGATCCTTTTCTCTCTAGTTCTCATTCCTATTCTGGCTCCTAGGCCATCTTTTGTACTCAAGGGTATAGTCCCTTTCAAAAAACTATTTGCCAATAATAAAAAATATATATTTATATTTATTATAAATTATAGTTTAGTATATAAACTAGCATTTTAATCATAAGTATAAATCATTCTATTTTGACATATTAAACTGTATAATATAAACTTCAAACAAACGAATATCATATAACTAACT